>MU682519.1:158088-213617 GCA_026770625.1 Nicotiana glauca
TTAATGAGGCGATACTATAGGGATATTTATAGGAACAGTTGTCTGAAATAAAATATTTATGGGAACGGTTTATTTTTCCCTCCCTGATTTCCCTCCACCATATTTATCAAAATAAAGTAAAAATAATTTGTGACACCATAAAATAATTAAATTATACTATAGGGTTAACAATCATAAAACCTTCATCTCTGTTCATTCCAATATCCTAGATTCATCCGCCTTCAAAACTTCGTGTGTCTAATGTTAAGTCGTCTCTCTCCTCTCCGATTCCCGACGAACTGCTTACTACAACAAAGGAATTCCGATGAAAGACAACCGTTTCGGCTAGTATAAGCGAATCTCAGATGTAGATTATCGGTATTTCTCCGTGTTCGTGGTTGTTCTCTTTTGCTATTATTTCGCCGGAAAAGTATTTCGCCGGAAAAGTGTTTCACTGCTTCTTCTGCTTTCTTTCTCTGGTAAGATTTCATCTAAACCCATTAATTTACTATGTCCTTTGTTTGTATTCTATGATTTCCAATTTTTGATTTCATCTAAACCTGGATTTTTTTTTATTTACATTAAGGGCTTTCTTATTATTTGTTACTACTTGACTCTTCGTGTTATTGATCACATTTTATCTATAAGTTTTATGTGTTGTTACTACTTTCCCTGTTGCATTTGCCTAATTTCCATGAATTGAGCCCCTGATTTCTTGCTGGAAGCAATTAACAGTGCTTAGTTCTTTCTGTAAATCTAGCTTCGAGAGATGCTGTTGTTGTTGATCTGCTGTAGTTGTTACTGCTACCATTCTTTTATTCTTTCTGGGAATAATGTTGGAGTTGAGTCCAAAACTTGTCGAATCGACTGAAATTGTTAGATAACAGTTGAAAATTCATTGGCTTGCTTGGGATTCAGTTGAAAAACAGTTGAAAGTTCTGTTTTGAAAGGTTTTGAGTTTCTGATTTTTTGAGTCTTGAACTAAACTTCCTTCTTGTTCTACTATGAGATCGCTTCTATGGCAGACTGAATAAGACTCGCATAGAGCATAAACTCAAAATTCTATTCCAAGAACTGAAATCCAGCCACAATTTAAGTTTATCTTAATAGCATTGGAGCCTACAGTAAAGGCATTTGTATTTGAGTTTAACTTTATGTATTAATATCGCATTATCTGGTCACCTAAAAGATAATTGCAAGTAATCCTCCTTAAGAAGTATGAATAATAACCTGAAAAATTAGGATGATAATAACCTTTACAATATGTTAAAATACACATCCAGTGCAAGTAAGATATATTCTAGTAGTATAAGTTTTTGGGTGTTAAAGGATGGTGTTGAGTTTAAACCAAACAAAATTGTCCACTAGCTAGAAACATCTGCCCAATCAATTATTTCCATAAGTGTTTTGACAATTAATTCATGGAGACCTCATATGTTATTCTATTGTTTAGTTAACAGAAAATAGTTCTTTAATTTTTATTTTCCTGAAAGTGCTTATATATGTTGAATCTTGGTTGATTTATTTGGTTGTCCTCATATGCAGATACCATGACAATGCATTTGTTATCTCGCGAGCATTGCAAATTATCAATAAGTTGAATACTTCTGCCTCATACAGATTACTGGAGTCTTTCTTTGGTCATCAGGTAAGAAGATTTCCTGAGGCAGAAACTCTAAATTTTCAGCTGCAGTAAAATTATACATGTTATTGTTTTATATCAGAAGAATATGCAAGTCTTTAAGTCTATCAACTTAGGATTAGAAGGCCCATATTCCTTTCAGATCATCTATGGAATTTGTTTGATTAGGAGAAAGGGATTTGACAAATATGACTAGATTAAGTTACAACATTATAACAAATAAACTATGGACATAAAATTACTATTAAATTTTGAAATAGTGAAATCCATATAATTTAGACAATAAGTGACTTTTTTCAATCTTTCTTATTATTTTATTTTTTTTATTAGGAGTATATAAATCAATTTTATACAAGTTATTTTGGTGATACGTAGGATAAAATTAATTTAATGGATAACAGAGATAAAGGTGGATGAGCCTTCGAAGGCCAACTGATGAGTACATACAAGGAGTGAATAAATTTGTGGATAAAGCATTTGAACTAGCTTCTCAAGGAAATCAAATATTATGCCCTTGTAAAGTGTGCGCTAATAGTTTTTGGCATCATAGGAATGTGGTGGAAGACCACTTGATTGTTAATGGTTTTGTTCATGGATACAACAAATGGGTTTTCCATGGGGAAGGATTTTCCTCGAGAAAGACTCGATGCCCAAGCAGTAATGATGAAGGTTCTGACATGTATGACGATATTGATAAATTACTTCATGATACATTTCGAAATGTCGAGGATGATTTGTGACATGAAGGAGTGAGGGATGGACCATCAGAAGATGCAAAAAGATTCTTTAAATTAGTAGAAGAAGGTAAAGAAGAATTATATCCAGGGTTTAGGTTTTACGATTCGGTTGTACTTGTTTAAATGCATTCATGGGATGAGTAATGTGTCATTCACAGACTTGTTGGAGTTGTTAAAAGAGGCATTTCCATTTGCTCAGCTACCCGAGTCTTTCTACAAGGCTACAAGCATGATAAAATATTTGGGCCTTCATTATGAAAAAATACATGCATGTCCGAATGATTGCATGTTATTTTGGAATGACAATGTAAATGCAGATACTTGTTCTGTGTGTGGGTCTTCTAGATGGAAGGATGTTGTTAAATTCTTGACTAATAAAAAGACCACAATGCCTGCAAAAGTTTTAAGGTACTTTCCATTAAAGCCTCGACTTCAGAGAATATTCATGTGTCCCGAAACAGCTGAAGCTATGAGATGGCATACTACTGAACGACCGAATGATGGAAATATAAGACATCCTGCTGATGGTGATGCTTGGAAGGAATTCGACTCCTTGCACCCTGAATTCTCTAGTGACCCTCGCAATGTTAGATTGGGTCTTTCAAGTGATGGTTTCAACCCGTTTTGAACAATGAGCATTTCCCATAGCACATGGCCTGTTATGTTAATGAACTATAATCTATTGCCTTGGATTTGCATGAAGCCAAAGTATATAATGTTGTCAATGATCATCCCAGGTCCGGCATCTCCAGGAAATGATATAGATGTGTATCTACAACCACTAATTGCTGAATTGAAGGAACTATGGGAATTCGGTGTAGAAATATTTAATGCCGAATCCAACCAGATGTTTCAAATGCGTGCAGTGTTAATGTGACGACCCAAAGGGTCATCAACAAATTTCTCCCTTATTTCGCGCTTCCGAGGTATTTAAAGCCTCACTTATAGTTGCCTCGATATGCGTGCACAGTCTGGGCTCGTAGCCGAAAAACTTTTATATTGAAATATGTGAAATTTATGAAACATTTGAAGAATTTTGATATTAATAAGATTAAAGTTGACTTCGTTCAACATTTTTGGTAAGCGAACCCGGACCTTTGATTTGACGGTCTTGGAAAGTCCGTAGAAAAATATGGGACTTGGGCGTATGCCCGAAATCGAATTTCGAGGCCCCAGGCCCGAGGAATGATTTTTTCCATGAAAATGTTTAAGGAAAATGAAAATAAAATTTGATCAAAAAGTAATGGTATCGGGCTCATATTTTTGTTCTGACGCCCGGTACAGGTCATATATGTGGTTTAAGCGGTTCCTATAAAGTTTGGTTGAAAACGGACGTCGTTTGACGTGTTTTGGCCTTAAATTGGAAAATTTTGAAGTTTATGAAACTTGAAAGATTTCTTTGATTTAAGGCTCAATTCATTGACTTTGATGTTATTTTGGCGATTTGATCGCTCGAGCAAGTTCGCATTATGTTTTTGAGTCTGTATGCATATTTGGTTTGGAGCCCCAAGGGCTCGGGTGAGTTTCAGATAGGTATCGGGGTGGTTTTGGACTTAGAAAAATTGCAGAAATCTGCAGCAGGTATCCCTTCTTCGCGTTCGCATCCCTCTGGTCGCGTTCGCGAAGGCTTCTCCTCCCCCTTCTTCGCGTTCGCGTAAAACAAATCTTGGACCCCAGCCATTTCCTCTACGCATTCGTGTGAAGGCTCCCACGTTCGTGGAGCCTGGCCTGCCTCTTCTACGGGTTCGCGTAAGGCACCACGCGTTTGCGTAGGACAATTGTGAAGCCCCCAGATTTTTCTCTTTGCCTTCGCAGTGGTCCTTCGCGAACGCGATGCCTGCCCGTTTTCCTTTATTGCGAACGTGACCTGGGTGTCGCGAACGCGATGAACAATTTTTCTGCCCAATGATTAAAGTTGTAAAACAGAACAGAAACGGGATAAAAATCCCACTTCTCAAACTCTCTCTTCTCCACAGCTTTGGGGCGATCTTTGGAGCATTTCTTCACCAAAGTTCATTGGGTAAGTATTATTTAACTCGTCTTCTTCATTTTTCATCAACATCAATCAAATTCTTAGGCCTAAACATGTGAAAATAAGTAGAAATTAAGGGTTTTGGGTAGAGTTAGGGGTGATTGGGTTTTGGTCCGAGCCTCGTGTTTGGACCATGTGGGCTCGGTGTCTAATTTTGGAATTTTTGGAAGAATGCTATAAAACTCATTTCCGGGTTATGGGATTATGTTGTTGAGCCCTAATTGATATCGTTGAATTAATTATGCCTAGATACCATTGTTTCGGAGTCAGATTGTAGAGGAAAAAGGGTATTGGAGAGTTGATTGCCATTCTTTGGACCGAGGTAAGTGTTTGATCTAACTTTGGCTTGAGGGAATAGGATTAGAGTATTATTAAATGTTAATTGCTAGATGATCGAGTACGGTGTATAAGCATGGTGACGAGTATCTATACACCGGTGTCTAGCATGACCATGGGTCTTTGTTGGTACTTGTTTTGGTATACTTTGGGACTCTTTCAAGCTAATTAATGATTTTTCACTTAATGTGAAGAGTTTTGAGGATTAATTATGAACTGTGAATTCTTTGGAGCATTGGCACATCCGATAAAATACTATCGAGTAAGAAATGAAAGAATTGGAAAGAGATGTAATTATCTCCCTTGCCGGGATGTGTAAGTTATTGTTATTGCTCCCTTACCTGTATTTAGATGTTTAATTGTGTATTTCACTTGCCGGGACATTTCTTGTTATTATTTATTTCCCTCGCCCGTTTGGTTGTGATTGTTGTTTGGGTTAGGAAGAGTGATAATGCACGAAGGGTCATTCCGTGCCATTGTTAATTATATTATGCACGAAGGGACATTCCGTGCCATTGTTAATTATATTATGCACGAAGGGACATTCCGTGCCATTGTTAATTATATTATGCACGATGGGACATTACGTGCCATTGTTGATTATATTATGCACGAATGGTCATTCCGTGCCATGAAATGAGAGATTATGTGAGGAAAGCACGAAGGGTGATGCCGTGCATTTTGTTTGATTACGTTGGCTGAGGATGAGAGTAAAAGCACGAAGGTTGAATTCGTGCAACTGTTGGATTTTCTCGTCTCTCCTAATTATTGTTGTGCCCCTGTTCTCTTATTTAAGGTGATGATTCTATTATCCGGATTGTACTCCCCCATAACATGTTTCCCTTCCCTGTTAACTATTTAGTTTTCGGTATTTCTTGCCTTCTATTGCATATATATATATTGAACTTCACAGGTTGATTTGGTAGTCCTATCTAGCCTCGTCACTACTTCGCCGGGGTTAGGCCAGGCACTTACCAGCACAAGGGGTCGGTTGTGCTGATGCTACACTTTTGTTCTTTTTGCACAGATCGCGGTACCGGAGTAGCTTTTGGACCACATCGGTAGCACGTCGAGTGGGAGCTGACTTCAGCCCAGGGACTACGAGGTAGCCTAGCTGGCATTCGCAGGCCGGAGTCCCTTTTTCTATATCTTTAGTTTGTTTTCATTGTATCGAGATAGACTTTGTGTATTTCTTTCTATTCAAACTTGCTTGTAGTATTCACTCGTAGTCCTTGAGATAGCGACTCCAGTCTTGGTTAGTAGAATATTAACTTCCGCATTTTGGGTTTTTATTTACTTATGTTATAAAAGACTTCCGCTTTAATTTAAAGGTTTATTATTGCTATTACTGTCGTGTTGTTGTTGTTCAAATGGTGTAGGTGTTTGGCTTGCCTAGCTCCAATAGTAAGCACCATAACGATTCTCGATGGTGGGAAATCCGGGTCGTGACAAGCTGGTATCAGAGCTCTATGTTACATAGGTCTCGCTACTCACAGACAAACTTGGTAGAGTTTGAGGGATCGGTATGGAGATGTCTGTATTTATCCTACCAGAGGCTACGGAGCAGGAAAAGTTTCACTTTTGTTCTTTCTTGTCGTGCAATTTTGTTCCTCAAATACTGATTGTCTTTCTACTCTGTTCTTTCGCAGATGGCAAGAACACATGTTTCCTCTTCTACCGCGCAGTAGCCCAAGCCCCCAGCAGCAACTCATGCGAGGGGCTCGGCTGCGTCTTCGGATGCCTTGTGGAGACTTGATCGGTTCTCCAAGCTCTTCACCACCACATTCAGCGGTGCTTCATCAGAGGATCCACATGATTTCTTATTCAGCTGACATGAGATCCTTAGGACCATGGGTATAGTGGAGACCAATGGGGTCGATTTTGCCACCTTCCGGCTTGCAGGCTCTGCCAAGATTTGGTGGAGGGATTTTTGCCTATCTAGACCAGTAGGGTCTCCAGCTTTGACATGGGATCAGTTCGCGGAGTTGTTTTTGGAGATATTTCTCCCAGTCACTCGGCAGGAGGCACTTCGCAGGCAGTTTGAGCGCCTCTAGCAGGGCTCCATGATAGTTACATGGTATGAGACTCGATTTGTTGACTTGACGCGCCATGCTATTTTAATACTCCCCACGGAGCGAGAGAGGGTCCGGAGATTTATTGATGGACTGATTCAGCCGATGCATCTCCAGATGGCTATGGGAGTTGGTAGTGATATTTCCTTTTAGGAGGCTGCCAATGCGGTCCACAGAGTTGAGATGGCCCTCTCTGGGGAGGTGGTCATATGTCGGATAAGAGGCCTCGTCACTCTGGTACGTTCAGTGGTACCTTGTTTGGAGGTAGGGATTCCTATGGTAGAGGTCACTCACCGAGGCCCTTTCAGTCAGCGCTCCAGGTTTCTCATGGTACTCCAGGCAGCGGTGGTTCTCGGCAGTACTATTCAGATCAGCAGCATATTAGTGCACCCGCACTTCAGAGCTTTAGGAGAGGACATTCAGGTCGACAGGGCCAGCAGTCACAGCAACCGAGGTCTTGTTATGGTTGTGGTGACCCCGGTCACATTGTTAGGTTTTGGCCTCGAGCCTCGGGAAGCTCTCAGAAGCAGGTTCCTCGCCCCATGATTCAGGCAGCAAGTGATCCACAGCTCGCCCAGCCAGCTAGAGGTGGGGGTAGAGATCATAGAGGTGGAGGTAGGGACCATAAAGGTGGAGCTCGAACTGGTAGAGGTAGAGGTCAGCCAGTAGCCGATTGTCCCAGAGACATGGTTTAAAGAGGTGGGGCCCAGCCCCGGTGTTATGCTTTGCCAGCCAGGCCAGAGGCTGAGTCTTCAGATGCTGTTATTACATGTATGGTGGCCGATGCATTGAGTAGGAAGTCTGCCAGCATGGGTAGTCTTGCTTATGTTCCGGTCAGCCAGAGACCGCTTGCTTTGGATATTCAGGCTTTGGCCAATCGGCTGGTGAGGTTGGACATTTCTGAGCCTAGTAGAGTGTTAGCTTGCATGGTCACTCATTCTTCATTATTGGAGCATATCCGTGATCGGCAGTTTGATGATCCCCATTTGTGTATCCTTAGAGACACGGTGCAGCGTGGAGGTGCCACAAAGGTGACCTTAGATGATGATGGTGTTTTGAGATTGCAGGGGCGAGTTTGTGTGGCCAATGTTGATGGGATTCGAGAGTTGATCTTAGCGGAGGCCTATAGTTTGCGGTATTCTATTCACTCGGGTGCCGCGAAGATATATCAGGACTTACGGCAGCATTATTGGTGTCGTAGGATGAAGAAAGATATTGTCGCATATGTGGCTAGGTGTTTGAACTGTCCGCAGGTCATGTATGAGCATCAGAGGCCTTGTGGTTTGTTTCAGAGAATTGAGCTTCCCGAGTGGAAGTGGGAGAGGATTACCATGGATTTCGTTACCGGACTTCCGATAACTCAGAAGAAGTTTGATGCTATTTGGGTCATTGTTGATAGGCTGGTGTCGCGAATGCGATGAACAATTTTTCTGCCCAGCGATTTAAGTTCAAAAATAGAACAGAAATGGGATAAAAATCCCACTTCTCAAACTCTCTCTTCTCCACAGCTTTAGGGCGATCTTTGGAGAATTTCTTCACCAAAGTTCATTGGGTAAGTATTATTTAACTCATCTTCTTCATTTTTCATTAACATCAATCAAATTCTTAGGCCTAAACATGTGAAAATAAGTAGAAATTAAGGGTTTTGGGAATTTTGGATGATCCAACCTAAATTTGGGGTCGAATCTTAAAACAAATTGCATATTTGAACTCGTGGAGTTAGGGGTGATTGGGTTTTGGTCCGAGCCTCGTGTTTGGACCATGTGGGCTCGATGTCGAATTTTGGAATTTTTTGAAAAATGCTAGAAAACTCATTTCTAGGCTATGGGATTATGTTGTTGAGCCCTAATTGATATCATTGAATTAATTATACCTAGATACCATTGTTTCAGAGTCGGATTGTAGAGGAAAAACGGTATTGGAGAGTTTATTGCTATTCTATGGACCGAGGTAAGTGTTTAATCTAACTTTGGCTTGAGGGAATAGGATTAGAGTATTATTAATTGTAAATTTCTAAATGATCGAGTACGGTGTATAGGCATGGTAACGAGTATCTATACACCGGTGTCTAGCATGACCGTGGGTCTTTGTTGGTACTTGTTTTTGTATACTTTGGGACTCTTTCAAGCTAATTAATGATTTTCTACATAATGTGAAGAGCTTTGAGGATTAATTATGAATTGTGATTTCTTTGGAGCGTTGGCACATCCGATAAAATACAATCGAGTAAGAAATGAAAGAATTGGAAATAAATATAATTATCTCCCTTGCCGGGATGTGTAAGTTGTTGTTATTGCTCCCTTGCCGGGATTTAGGTGTTTAATTGTGTATTTACCTTGCCGAGACATTTCTTGTTAAAATTTATTTCCCTCCCTGTTTGGTTGTGGTTGCTGTTTGGGTGAGGAAGAGTGATGATGCACGAAGGGTCATTCCGTGCCATTGTTGATTATATTTGCACGAATGGTCATTCCGTGCCATTGTTAATTATATTATGCACGAAGGGGCATTCCGTGCCATTGTTAATTATATTATGCACGAAGGGACATTCCGTGCCATTGTTGATTATATTATGCACGAAGGGTCATTCCGTGCCATGAAATGAGAGATTATGTGAGGAAAGCACGAAGGGTGATACCGTGCATTTTGTTTGATTGCATTGGGTGAGGATGAGAGTAAAAGCACGAAGGTTGAATTCGTGCAACTGTTGGATTTTCTTGTCTCTGCTAGTTATTGTTGTGCCCCTGTTTTCTTATTTAAGTAGATTCTATTATCCATATTGTACTCCCCCATAACATGTTTCCCTTCCCTATTAACTGTTTGATTTTCGGTATTTCTTATCTTCTATTGGATATATATATATTGAACTGTACAGGTTGATTTGGTAGTCCTGTCTAGCCTTGTCACTACTTCGCCGGGTTTAGGCCAGGCCCTTACCAGCACATGGGGTCGGTTGTGCTGATGCTACACTTTAATTCTTTTTGCACATATCACGGTACCGGAGCATCTTTTGGACCACAGCGGTAGCACGTCGAGTGGGATCTGACTTCAGCCCAGGGACTACGAGGTAGCCTAGCTAGCGTTCGCAGGCTGGAGTCCCTTTTTCTATATCTTTTGTTTGTTTTTATTGTATCGAGACAGACACTGTGTATTTCCTTCTATTCAGACTTGTTTTTAGTATTCACTAGTAGTCCGTGAGATAGTGACTCCAGTCTTGGGTAGTAGAATATTGACTTCTGCATTTTGGGTTTTCATTTACTTATGTTATAAAAGACTTCCACTTTCATTTAAAGTTATTGCTATTACTATTGTGTTGTTGTTGTTCAAAAGGTGTAGGTGTTTGGCTTTCCTAACTCCAATAGTAGGCACAATCACGACTCCCGATGATAGGAAATACGGGGCGTGACAGTTAATGTGGACAATTAGTGATTTTCCTGCACTAGCAATACTTTCTGGATGGAGCACAAAGGGAAAATTTGCATGCCCCACTTGTAATCATGGCACATGTTCTCAATATCTCAAGCATTGTAGAAACATGCGCTACATGGGTCATCGGTCATTTTTGCCTCCTGAACATCCATTTCGAAGAGATAAGAAATCATTTGATTGTAAGGAGGATCATAGACTTGTACCTACTCCTTTGTCGGGTATAGAAATCCTCGAAGAGTTGCGTGAATTCAAGAATGTCTTTGGAAAGGGACAAAAGAAAAGGTCTCGGGATAACAAGTGTCCATGGAAGAAAAGATCCATCTTCTTTGAACTACCATACTGGGAAACTAACAAATTGAGGCACAATCTTGATCTGATGCACATTGAGAAAAATATATATGATAGTATTCTTGGGACATTATTGGAGATAGATGGAAAGTCAAAATATCATGTAAATTCTCGTTACGATTTGCAAGAAATGGGAATACGAAAAGAGCTTCAACCAATACAAGATTTTGTAAGTGGAACAATTTCTTTGGCTAAAGCTTGTTTCTACATGAATCCCGAAAAGAAGATGCGATTTTGCATTGTCTTTAAAAAATGCCAAATTTCCAAAAGGTTGTGCCTCGAATATATCACATTGTGTGCATGAGAAAGAGATGAAAATATCGGGGTACAAGAGTCATGATGCTCATTTAATAATGCATTACTTGCTCCAAGTTGCTGTTAGAAAATCATTACCCAAGAATGTTTCTTTGGCATTGATTAGGTTGGGCAACTTCTTTAGAGCCATATGTGCTAAGGTTGTAAGGCGGGAGGATCTTGATATATTGCAGACTCAAATCAATGAAATTGCATATGAGCTTGAAAGGATCTTCACTCCAACCTATTTTGATATAATGACGCATTTGCCTATTCATTTGGTAAATGAAATTAAGCTTGGGGGTCCAACTCATTGTCGTTGGATGTATTCCACTGAAAGAACCTTGTGCAACTATAAGGCGTTTGTTCGTAATCGAGCTCATCCAGAAGCATCCATTGCAGAGGGGTTTTTGGCCGAAGAGTTCTTGATCATTTGTTCGAGATACCTACATGATGGGGTGAAGACAAGATTCAGTAGCTACCAAACTGAGGATGATGGGGACATTGAAGGAGCACAATTGTCACCTATATTTCCTAAAATTGGCCATCCAATTGGATGTAAGAAAAAGAGAAAAGGAAAGATTTTCTCCATGGATTTGCAATTATGTTCTGAGGCTCATTGGTATGCTCTCTTCAATACTGAAGATGAACAAGTGGAGGCGTTTATCATGTAAGATAAAATATATTATCATCACTTGTATTATAAGCTTTATGTTTTAAGATTTTTAAATATAATAGATATAGACTAATGATTAAATTTGAAACATATGGCTTGCAGGGAACATAAAAATTTAATTGATAATTGTACTAGACCAAACGCATGGGTAAGAGCAAGAAATCATAGTCGAAACTTTGCCGACTGGTTTAAAGAGAAAGTAAAAATCATTAACGTGCCCAATCATTTGCGATGGCTAGCTAAAGGACCTAATACATTGGCCAAACGATATACTGGATATTTTATCAATGGCTACTTGTTTCATACAATGACACGGGATGCCCCGTTGAAAACTCAAAATAGTGGAGTGACTTTGTCAGCAACAACTGATAGTTTTGCTAGTGCTAGGGACCAAAATCCCATTGATGGAGAGGTTCTCTACTATGGAGCTATTCAGGATATCATTGAGATTGGTTATTGGGGACGCTTTAGTGTTGTACTATTTAGATGTGATTGGTTTCGTAATGAAGTAGATGAATATGGGTTAACTCGGGTATACTTTAACCGATTATGTAGCACTGATGACTCTTTTGTATTGGCATCTCAAGTACATCAAGTTTTTTATGTGGAGGATCCAATCGAGAAAGATGTTTATTATGCAAGAAATAAAGTCCCTGTTGATTTGTATGATTTGGAGGAAGAGAATATTCCTAATGTTGGGGAGATATTTTGAAGGGAGCTTAATGATGAAGCAGGTCCATCAACTAGATTAGCCGATATTGATTTTAGATGGTCGAAAGAAGATGTACCTCTTGATTTTATTGATATGCCAACTGATGCACAACATTCACAAGATACAGTTATGGAAACATCAGAAGAGGAGGATGATGTAGATGATACGGATTGGGATTGGATGGTGGCTGATGATTGAGGAAGAAACGTCTGATTTTTATTTGTATTTTTTATCTTCATTGTCTTCTTTCAAACACTTTTTTGTTCTTTGTGTATGCTCTTGGAGTTTTTAGTTTGTTTCAATTTCAAGCTTTTATAATATGCTAAGTACTGGAAACTATAGTCCATACATTAAAGCTATTTTAATATGTTATAGTTTAAGCTTAGTTTGATTCATTCCAAGCATTTATAATATTCAACCAATTTTGTTTTAAATTTTCAGTTTTTGCGTATGACCTTGTATGGTTCACTGAATTTTGTATGGACATAAATCTAAAAGTGCTGCTAGCATACTATGTCTGATATTGAAACATTTTTTTGTGCGCATCCGGTGCTTATTGTGCAACATTCTACAAAATAGCATTTGAGTTGTTTAGTGGGTTCTGGTAGGATGATTCATAGAGGTTTGCCGATCAAATGCCTCTAGCCTGGACTGCTATTTAATGTTGTGTCACTCATTCTCATGTGAAAAGTAAATGAATCAGTATCTGATATTCACGTTTAACCATTACATGAGCAGATCTCTATAGTTAATACTACATCTTCAGTTCTATTTCTGTTTTCCCATTACTGCAGTAATGTTGCTGCTATTGCTGCAATAATGAGATTTTATAGTGTTTCAATGTGGATTCCGTGTTATCCTGTAGTTAGTACTGGTTATCTGGTTATCATTCGATTAAAAATCTTGGTTTCAGTTTGCGCTTATGCTGATTTTGCTTAAGTACAGGCACAAGACGAGGGTCCATATTGGTCAATTTGTGAAAGAGACATCTGCAAAACTTAAACAAGGAAGTGAAACAGATCATCGTATTGAAGTCAATGTAAGTGTTAAGAGCTCACCTACTTCCAGCTAATATGCCATTACTTGGTAACGATCATATATGCATCTTTTCTAGCTTACCATATGAGGCTCAAGTTTACTCTGAAACTATCATATGCTGCGCATTGCCATAGTTTACTCTGAAACTATCATATGCATATCCTTAACTTATCATATAAAGCTGCACTTTATTTGGAATTCTACTCTTGTCATTTATATAATACCTAATAAATCTATTATTATTTGTATTCTTCATCAGATTTGATAGATATGAGTCAAGAAAGACCTTCAAAGCCCAAAAGAAAGACAAGTGCAACATACACAAAACCTGGAATAATGGCATCTTTGGCAAACCAAATAAGGACTTCGTTTAGCCAAAAGTATGTTGTTCCCGCTAGACAATCAAACAAAGAGTGGCCGAATATTATTTTAGCGAATCTGCCAGGAGCAGTATCCCATGCACAAATTAGATCAACCACTTTTGCAAAATATGTTGCTCCTGCTAGACAATCAAACAAAGAGCCTCTGAACATCATCGAAGTGAATCTTCAAGTGTCACAATATTCAGAAGTAGCAGCCCATGTACAAACAAGATCAACAACTCCTATAACACAAGTAGTAGAGGAACAAGTTCAGTTGGATTCTACAACTCTTGTTGAAGATGAACAATGTAATGAACAAGGTAAGAACCTATAGACTTTATCTAAAAATATTTAAATCCTATTTCAGTCATAAAAAATTTACCAACAATAGTGATTTGGTGGTTTTGTTTGGTTCGAATAGTTGAAGGCCCTTCTAATCAAACAAGAAAAAGAGGAAAAACAAAGATGAAAAGTGTATGTAGACGACATGAGCATAAATTGATTTTACTCAACAACTTAAATCAACCCATCGGTCCTAGTGAAGCAGTTGTGACAGAGTTTGGAAGCTTCCTCGGCACATTGGCAAGGAATGCGACTCTATGTCTTCTTGATATTTTGAATTGGAGGAACATGGACACAAAAGAGGATATATGGGAATATACCAAGGTCTAAACTTTTTAAGTTTTAATTGTTGATTGAAAATATTTAATATTTTCTGCACTAACAGATTTGACACCAATTGTAGGAAAAATATGATACTCCGGAAGCTGCAAAAAAATATACTTTGGAACCAGTTCAAGCTGCCTGAAGAAAGCATAAGAGTAGATTGAAAAAAATTACTTTGACCCCTATAAATGTGATGAAACTCGAATGCAACATATCCCTGAAGATGTTCCAATTTCTCAGTTTAAGGAACTCCTTAGGTATTGGAACTCTGAGAAACTCCAGGTATGTGACTTTTTACTTGTTCTTCTTCATCTTCTTGAACTACTTCTTAGCAGAATTATGGGCCTGCTCATCGTGCATCTTCAATGTTTCATCGCGCACCTTCTGCACCTTCTTTTTCTTCTTCCTTGTTGCTGCCTTTGAAATTGGTGTATTGTTCTTTTGTGCATTGGTAGGACTAGTATTTTGCTCATCACAAGCCTCGTAATTGTCCACTGAATCAGCTTTGTTCCCTTTCTCCTCCTCAACCTGATCTGCCCAGCTTTTGGATACATACTCTTCTTCATCTTTTTCGTATTTCTTGTCTGAATCATAGGCATATTCTCCTTCTTCATAACCAACCCTTTCCTTAGGGCTTTTTGTTGCTGAAGACATCATCCGTAGTATTTGTTGATAGGTGTGATAAGTGTATTGAGTTCCCTGATCGACCAGCAAGGTCATTAGATGGTATTTCATGATTGGATGTATGTTTTTATTTTCATTCTTCTTCTTCTTCTTCTTTTTCTTTATAAACGTCCAAAAAGCGCCGAAATGCTGGCGAATTTTTTTCAGAAAAATTCTGCCCCGTTTCCGCCCAAATTCTGCCCCGTCTGCCCAAATTCTGCCCTGATTCTACCCAATTGTTGTCTATGCCGTATTTATTTACTGGTGAGTGCATTGAGAGGATTCAAGTTCACTAGTATTTTAGCTCCTTCTGTCGGTGAGGTTACCAGATACTGTAGGTCGATCACCACTTGCATTCAATGCAATAGTAGCCTCCAACTTTGAACATACAGTAGCTTTCATACATTTGTTGCCGCTAGCTTTGAACATACATTTGTTGCTATCAAAATTGTTATCAGGTCTTTTTTTAAAAAAATTTCTTCACGTATTTATTTATATGTTTGCACAATAAGGAATATTCTAATGAAATGGAAACTTAGTATACTAAAATTATTGTAAAAATATTGAAAATAATTCAATGGAGTAAAATTGTGCAAGTGAATTTTTGGTTCAAAGTAGCGGCTGTTTCTGCTTGGTATAGGCGTGCTACATATGTATTTTTCTTTTTTTTATTTTAACATGAAGCATTATATATGACTCTGGTAACTTTGTATTTGATATTTTAACAGGAAGCGTTATATATTTCATTGTTTGATATTTCTTTCTGTTTGCAGAGAATGTCTAAAACTAACATTGAGAATCAGAAGAAGTTGAAGAATCCTCACACTGTTGGAAAAAGATGTTTTTCTTTAGTTCGCTCTAAGTTGGTGTGTAACTAGCAAATCGTTGCAGAAAAATTTCAATTTTAGCTTTTGTTTAGTTCATGCCAGATCATTAGGAATGCTAACTCACTTTCATGTAACTAGGAAAAAGACAAAGAAACTTCGGATCCTTTATCAGCAAAGGATGTCTTTGTTGCTACAAGGAAAAGAAAAGTTGCGCGATCATACAAGTCCTCGGATGAAGATACAACTAGTAAAATTATGCGATTAAATTTAATTAATGTTATATCGAAATCTATTATTTGTTTCTATTTGGTTACTTTTTAGTTACTTGAATTATATTATTATGAATTTGCTTTGTAGGTTGAAATGGAGGAAATTGAAGCACAACAAAACTTAAATGGCAATGAGTCCGTAGAGGCATTTGCAGTTGTCATGGGACCTAAACATCCAGGACGTCTGAGATTGTATGGACGGGGGGGGGTTACAATAAATTCTTTGAAAGGGAAAGTAGGATGTTTTGAACCCTCTTCAAATACTTCAAATTCTATACAAAAATTGGAGCATAAAATATAAATAATGGAGGAAAAAATTGAAGAACAAAAGGCAACTATCCGTCAAGAAGTTGTTGCAGATGTCCTTGCATGACTTCAACGTTCAGGAATTAATATTGATGCTAACATTATTCTGGCGGCATTGGGTGATAATTCATTCGGAGAAGCTTCATCTGCTCAGCAAACAACATTGCAACCAATCTGTCGTCCATCTACTGGTATCGACAAAGAAGGCCAACTCATTCCAGGTAATAACTCATTGAAAATTTAATAATTTTTTTATGACCTACTGCCTTAGTTTGGTACTTCATGAGCGCATTCTGTTGTATTCCTCTAGTGTACAAAATCCTTCTCTACCCCGTCAAAAGCTATTGTATTCCTCTCTCTCTATATACAGTTCAATAGCTTATGCCTTAACTTGCTAATACCTATGATAAGGATACCAATCCATTGAATGGAACACACAAAACTTGCTAAGTTGCTAACTTGCCAAACATGCGATGTAAACTTAAAAACATGGCTACGTAGATACAATTTGTTAAATGAATATAAGGTTCTGTAATCTCTTGTTGATAAAATAACTGGTAAATATAAGAAATGTGATTGGCTTGAATTTGTAATGGTTGTGTGGACTTTCTGCCAGAACTGTGGATTTTCTGCCACTGTTGTCTCCGGGCACTTGGATATAAATAATGATTCTTCCTTCTATAATGTAGAAATCTGTTGGTATCTCATTTTGAATAACAATGTCAATCTGTCGATATCTCATTTTGAACACATATCAATAGACTATTTGTAGCCCCTTTCTAACTAAGTTAGGGCATCAGTTTTTAGGAATGAAAATAGAATCCTACACAAGTTGAGAATGAGCAGGACTTGGGCTGTTACTATTCCACTTGATGTGATGATAGATGATTATACATGAAAGCTCCATTATCAATCCTACATGGCACAGCCATTTTGGCAAAATGAATACCACGTGTCATGCCACCTCGTCACCCCCAATCCATTTTACACCCTTTCCTGCACTTCTTCTTCCACCACTTCTCCCATCCACCACCACCTGCACGTTCAACATCACCCCAAGACCACAACTATTTGTATTGGTGTTTGATAAATCTGCCATTTCATTTCCATGTCAAAAGTAATCTAGACGTTTTATCGCTGAAAATTCCATTTCAATTCTAAACCTATTTTCAGATGTCCTCTACTGTATATTTTTCTTTTGTGGGGATATATTTAGATGATAAATATGCTTCAGATTAAGTCTCCGTATATGGGTAAGATAACATTTTTTCTCCTTCAATATCTTATTAATTTTTGAGTGGGTTTATAAGGTAGCTTTTCTTATGTTGTTCATGGTTAAAGTTTGATTTCTGTTCAGGTATTGATAAGCAATTTCTCTGTGTACATGAAAGCTCTAGATAAGAATTACTATTCTTTATCATATGTGAATTCTAAGAAATGAAAAAGGAATTGTAAATTAATCCTTCAATAACTGAAAAGGCCTTGCTTTAACATTTTTTGGTCTAATGCAATTTTTTCATTTTCACTTTGTCAAGCATGAAGAAATATGCTAATTATTCTTTAATCAACTTCCTAAAGCATGTGGAACAAAACCCAGCAACTCAACTTGGTTTTCTTTATTTAATTTCATGGAACAGCATGAAGGGATTCCAATAAAGTTGATTCTTTTCTAATAATTGTTCTTTGGTATCAATGGCATCACTGAGCTTGGGGAAGTGCTCCCACTCTATAACAATGTTATTTTGAAATATGTTCTATGTTGCTTGTATCTCGAAAACCTGTAAGATCAAAAGACAAATGACATAGCTTAGTTATGTGGAACTGTTTAAGTTAAACATTCTGCTTTTCATAGGCAGCTAAGAGAATTCATCTGATTTGGATATGCACCACAACAAGGATAATGATGTTTTAAGCAGGTTGAAAATTTTGGGATGGTCCTATTTACAAAGGAAACTCTGCCAAAAATTTAAGAATTTAGAGCGTTCGAAAATTTTGGAGTTATGAAATTGGTCATTCAATTACTTTGTGATTCAATTATCTTTTAAAATATTTATTTAATTATTTCTAGTTTTCTTTTATAGGTGCGAAGAAAGTAGTGACGAAAATCTTACCTAAGTGTTGTTGATCGTTGTTAAACGTTCTATCATCATGTTAAAAGATATTTTGGTTTAGAACTTTTTGTATGCAAACTCATCTATTTTGACTTTTAAATTGTTGATCAAACAATGTATTCACATTTTGTTTTTGTATATGAGTAATGCTAGTTGAATATTTTAATTTCATTTTGTGGTTTATATAAGTTATGAGTTAAAATAATTCATTGCATAGGAAAATATTCCTCATTTTACTTCCATAAATATTAGAAATTCAATTGTGAATTGTTGCAATAGAGCATATAACCGTTCAAGTAGACCAAGCAAATAATAATAGAATTCCCTAATAACCGTTGCAATATGTAACAATATCCGTTGCAGTAGGGAATTGAAAATTGTTCCAATATCACAAAAACCGTTGCAATATATCATCAAAACCATTGCAATAGACTTAAAAACCCGCTGGAATAATTATACAACAACAGTTTCTAACCGTCCCTATAGAAAATACAACTGTTCCCATATAGAGCAATGGTAACAATACCATAATCGTCACAATACCCCCTATAGGGAGACGGTTTTGGAATTGTTACAAGTAACCGTTCCAATAGACCTATTGTAACACTGAATCCCGGAATGCCTCCGAATCCGTTCCGATAGCCCTATAGGGACGACTGGTGTATCTATTGCTGCGGTTTTGGAAGGGTTCCCATAGACCTAATTTCTAGTAGTGGACAAACAAAACATATAAGCAGTTAGGGGAAATCAAATAGTAGTTAAGGGCTCAAACAGGCCTCCTCACTTAAAGGGGCAAATTATCTAGCATGACTTCAAATACTTATTATAATATGAATTAAACTTGAAGCGTTAGGACAGGCTGATTTATTAGATATTTCTCAGATGTGAAATTCGAATTACGCCTTGTCTGGTTGTAGTTTATGAAAAACTGACACAGTTGATTAATTACTTACTGGTTTGCCTAGATGAGTCCTATAGGCATGACATCTAACAATGCGTAAGGCGTAATGATTTTAAAGAAGGATTACCGGTTTTATAAACAAAATTTCTGCAAATTTTAGACGACCTTACTATTGATTTTAGACTCACAGATGAAATAGACGAAGCTGATTCAACTGATTACTCTTATAGGCATGATTTCTGAGCGTTGTTGGTTTAAAACGATTGCGTAAGTGTAGGAGTCCTATAGGCATGGTATCTAGAATGAAGTTGATTATTATAAAACCTATGATTGTTTGCCTAATGATAGATGAATATGTAAAAATGCAGAAAAAACAATAGTCATGATCTTTTTATGGAGGAGTGCAACAACTTATAGGCATGATGTCTATATGATATGCATAAATGCAGAAAACTTATAGGCAGGATTTACAATTATATAAAGAAAAGCAGGAAAAAAAACCTATAGGCAGTATTTCTAGTGATATGCATAATCGCAAAACTTATAATTAATGATTCCTATGAGCATGCTGTCTACCCTTTGCATACACAAAAGACCCTACCTTTTTACTAGAACCCCATAGGTTATTACAACATATTATAGACCAAAATGAATCAGACAAAGTAAAAAATTCCATCATAAATTCAAGCTACAACCAAACAGCCTAATTCAAACTCAAGGTCAAACATATGAGATAAACCAACTTCCAGTATCATATTTTCAAAAGCCTTTCTCTTATTTGGGATGTGTCAAAGTTTCCAAGAGTCTCAAAGGGCTCCGGGCAGTGCTTACACACCAAATGTATTGCAGAATTAGATTATAGTGCAGTGTGGAAGGGCCAACCCTCAAATTTCCGAGTTCAAAGGGAACTCGGGATCCCAAAGTAAGGCTCATAGGAGGGGGCAGAACTTAAAGTCTAGGAGTAAGTGTGAGTTCATAGAGGGGAATTAGGGAAGGCCATGATAGGCAGGTGGTCATGCCCAACAATTAGGAGTGCTGGCACACCCCTGACTAGCATGTTAGCCAAATTTTAGGAGTTAGGATCCATTGAAGATCAAGTTCAGACCTGAGTAGTAATTTCGATACTGCCAGGACAAGAAAGGAATAGGGGTAGGGATTCACAATAGAAACAGATGCAAGGAAAGAACATACATATCTTAATCACTAAACAAGAACAGCAAAGTAAACAAGAATGCTAAAACTATAAAGTAAACACATAGGGGTGAGGCAGAAAATTAAATCAGACATACCGGTTTCAGGGGAAACAGGCGAAAACAATAGTCTTGAAAAGCCAAGTGGCAAGCAAACAGTTCCAAAAGATCTCCGAAAAGCAGAGTGTTGAGAGAGTATTGAACTCAAAGCAGTATTTTAAGTGTGTAAGTTGAAAGTATTGAACTAAAAAATTGAGGTAATGAACTCTAAGTCTCTAAAACATGTAGAAGGGTAGTCCCTTTTATAGTGCAAAAAAACGAGCAAAAAAAGTAAGGGAAGAGTATGCAATCTGTCTCGTATGATCTCCCTTCAGTTAAGGGATTTGATTTCAAACGGGTAGAATACAATTAAGGAAAGAAATTTGCTTAAAATCTTTTCAAAGTAGCATAAGAAGGGTAAATACACAAAAGTTATTTAAAGAAAAAGTTCAATGGTACACGGCTTGGAAAAAATAAGGAAAGCGAATCAATCGAATAGCCGGGGAGATAAAAATTAGATGCCTAATTCAAATGAACCATGTCAGAAAATGTAAATGAGGCTCAATTAGGGAAAATCAGTAATAATCAGTCAGGCCTTATTAAAAAGGATTTCAGAATCAATCAATTAGTTGGTAAAACCTTTTGAAAATAGATTCCTAATATATAAAGCACACAAATATGTTAATCAAGAAGGGATTGTCAAGTTATCTAGAAGAGAGTTTAATTAAAGAAAGGTTCGGAATCATAAGCAAGAAGGGGTACAAGTCCAATTTGTAGACTCACAATGAGTCTGAGAGTCCAGGGTCTCAAAGTAGAGCCCTAACTCGCACACAAACCCAAAATTGCCATGAAACCCCCAAATCCTAGGGTTTCGAATCGAATCAAACATAGAGGTGAGAGGGAAAGTCATTGACACAATCATAGTGGTCTGTTTTAGAGCTTTTTGAGAAACAAAACAGAGATGATAGCGGGTTTGAAACACAAAGCAAGAAAACCGATTTAAGATCATAAGAGAGCATGTTTTAGAAAAAGTCGGGAATTAAGCAAGTACATAAGAAAAGAGAGGATACGAACTTAAACAAAAAATAGATGAAACATGCTTAGCAAGAACACAAACAGCATATAGTAAAACCAAAATCAAAGAACTCGACGGTAATCACAAATAATAAAAGTGTAAGGAAAACATAACACGGATTAAACATGTGAGTACAAGAGTAAAATGTATAGTAGAAGAAAAAGTAGAAGAACAATACATGCGTAGCAAAAGAAGTCACACAGGCATAACACAGACAAGCACACATAAAGAAAGAATAAAAAGAATCAGAAAGATATTTTGAAGAAACCTTTTAGAAACCCTAGATCGAAGTTAAACGATTTTGAAAAGAAATTTGGGGAAAACCTTTCAAAAGTTCAGTAGAACATATACATATTCTAGATCTAAGAAAATAAGCAAGTAAAGAACCTCGGATAGCTTAGGGTTTCGGAGAAACCCCTTAAAATGAGAAAGGTCTTGAGGAAAGTCAGATCATGAGTCGAAAAGGCTCATAGTGCTTGGATATGCCGTAGTAATGGCCGGAGTGGCCGTGGAACCCAATGATCTGAGAATATTTGAAGAGAGCCATCGATGTCGGGCTTCAAATCATCGAACAAACAAGGTTGAGTACTGGCCAAGGGTAAGTGTGGACCATCCATGGCCTGAGAGGCCATGGATTCCGATGAAAATACGGTGAAGGAAGGTGGGAGGAGGCTAGGGTTTTGAAGAGCTGATGAGAGGATTTGAGAGAGTTCGGGATTCAAGGGCGGGGGGTCAGGTGAGAATGAGGGGGATTAGGGTAGGTCATTTGATTTAATTATGGAAGGGTGAGTTTTGGCCGTTGATCTTAAGTGATCAAAGGTCCAGATTTAATGGGGTAAGTGGGGGCCGAGTTAGGTCGTGGGTGGGAGTCCAAATTGAAACTTCGCCGGTTTAATTGGGTAGAATTGGGTCAATTTAAGGGCTAAAATTGAAATGAAATGGGGGTGTAATCGAAATAGAAATGGGGCTAAATATTAAACATCCAATTTTACCTTTTTATATCTAAAAATAGTAAAGATGATTTTAAAAGCAAATTAAAAGTACTAAAATAATTAATAGTATATAAACATTAATTTAAAAATGTTGGACCCAATTTTACAATTATGAAATGCTATTAATCATAAAGTAGGCTATGCAATTATATGAAATTTAAATATCAAATAAATTTGTAAAAATATACAAAAAACTCACCTTAAATATATTTTGGTATAAATATGGGAATAAAATAAATTATTCACCAAAATTGTGAGTTTTGGAAATAATTACTAATTTTGTATTTGCTAAAAATGGACAATAAATTAATTTTTAAAATCTTAAAAAAACAAGAAAAAAATACTAAAATCCTTGGGCATGCTTGTATATGCATATATATTATTTTGAAAGTATTTTGTATATAAAAATACATTGGAAAAAATTCTGTATCAACACTTGTATTTATACTATAATTGTGTGCAAATCTCTAGTAAAATTAAAAATATTTTTGGGAGTATCATTAGCAAAACCGAGGAAGGGTGGGTTATAAGGCTCACACCTGAAACTACACGTGCCGGTGTAGGGGTGGATCATGGTTATTCCCCTCTATATGGATGAATTTGTTAACATTTGTAAATTGGCAACGCCAATCCACACGACATATGTGGGAAGGCATCTTAGCCGATCGGGCCGTGATCGGACACCATGCCGCACACATGGTAGTATTTTAATGGGAATCATAAAAACTGGAATTTCAAAAACTGGAAATTTGTTGTTTTGGTACATGTCTCTAAAGGGACGACTTAGTCGATCGGGTCGTGATCGGACTTCATGCTAATAGAGATAGTGTTCTAACTCATATTGGTGCTAGTGATCTCCCAACCAAAAATTATATATATTATTTTTCGTAAAATAAAAGATTTACATGTTTAAAGTTGGATGCTAGTATATTGTTGACTTTGACTCATTGTTTTGTGTTTTCTTTGCTTGTATGGTTATTCTATTCTGAAAGAGGGCTTTTAGCCTTACATACTAGTGCTATTCGATGGCACTAACATCCCTTTTGCCGGGGGCGTTGTATCATTTTATGATATAGGTTGTTCTACAGGGAGCGGCATCGGCCAGTGATAGCAGTATTCTCTTCCCAATAGACTTGGTGAGCCCCACTCTATCTCGGGGTCATGTCATGTATCTTTTGTTCATTTCTCATCATGTTTTGAGGTATAGCCGAAGCGTTATTGCCGGCATTTCCCTATTTCTCTTCTGTTGTACTTAGAGTCTCTGTAGACTGTTTGTGGGTAGTGGTTGATGTTGGGCTTCAGGACTAGAAATGTAAGTATTCGACAAGCATGCTTTTCATTAAACTTGTAAACTTGTAATATCTTCAAAACTATGAATGATGTCATTAATAGAAATGAAATGAAAGTTGCTAATGGAATATTGTTTAGTGTTTTGATTAAATGGGATAACATTCCCTCATTATTCATGAACTAGTTTGGGTAGAATGAAATCTAGTAGGCTTGCTCAGTCGGGTTTACTCGGTTGAGTACCAGTCACGTTCCAGGGTTTTGGGGCATGACATAGGACACCCTTGGATTTGTTCTGCAGGGGCTGTGGCTTCGACGCTGCATCAGGCTATGAAACTTGAATGGAATCAGCAGGAAGTGATCATTCATGATGATTGCAGCAATCCTATATACAGTCATAAGACCATTCTAGTAATAGGGGGAAGAATAAAGTTAGGCGGGGAAACCTATCTCCACATCGAGAGAGTCAATGTTGTTCACAAAGATAAATGGTGGGACAACAAGATCGATAGTATATTGAACTAGAATGGGTACGAACCTAGCAAGGGGCTTGGCAAGAACCTCCAGTGGATTTCTAAATCCATAAAGCTCAAGAAGCACGACACTACTTTCGGTCTGGGATACGAAAACACTTGGGAGGAGTTCAACAACTAGTCGCCGTCATGGCGTGGTCCTTACTACCCACTGGAGCAACCAATACCGCACATAGAGCAGACTTTCCAATAGGCTGACATCGTCTATGGGACGGACGAAGAAGAGGCGCTCGCAGTAGTGAAAATTTATTTTTTAGATGACAATGATATGGATTTTTGTGTTATGCTTGAGGAGGAGGGGGAGGAATGCCCTTCCATACAGGCCTTAAGCAGAGGAGCACGCCTCAATAACTGGTCTATCAGAATAATAAGACCCCGGCGAGCCTTGGGTTAGCAAGGCTAAACAAGCAACATGCACTATTTTTTTAGACAATTTTCTTTTTGCATTTTGTTCTCGCAAAAAGATCTTTAATGTTCAAGAAAATTATGAAATTTATCAAAAGCATTTCGACTTTTCTTATGAATCGACACTTATTACTATTTTTCTCTTATTTGCTTCATTTATATAACATTACTATTATTTATCTTGATGAACCAATGACTGTGATATGCAATGAGACAATGCCAACAAACGGACAATGATTCAGAGGAAGATGATATACCAGAGGGAGTTGTCAAAAAATTAAAGAACTTTAAGAACAGACCAAAGTCCAAACTGGACGAGACAGAAATTGTTAACTTGGGAGATGCAGAAAATGTCAAGGAAACACGAATCAGCGTTCATTTGTTGCCATCAGAAAAGAAGGAATACACATAATTTCTAAGGGAATATGAGGACACATTCGCCTGGTCATATGACGATATGACTGGTCTAAGTACGTCTATTATGGCCCATAAACTGCCAACGGATCTGACATGTCTGCTGGTAAATTAAATGCTCAGAAAGTTCAAGCCTGACATGAGTTTGAAAATCAAGGAAAAAGTTATTAAGCAAGTCAAAGCTAAAGTCCTCGGGGTAGTTGAATACCTAACATGGTTCGCCAACATTGTACCAATACCAAAGAAGGACGGGAATGTCAGAGTCTGTGTCGAATACCAGGATCTCAATCGAGCCAGTCCGAAAGATGACTTCCCTTTGACAAATATACACATCTTGATTGACAATTATGCCAAGCATGAGCTGCAGTCATTCATGGATTGTTTCGCTGGTTACCACCAGATCTGGATGGATGAAGAAGATGCCGAGAAAACGGATTTCATCATGCCATGGGAGATGTATTGTTCCAAAATGATGTCGTTCGGCCTAAAGAATGCAGGGGCAACCTACATGAGGGCCATGTCTACCATTTTCCATGACATGATACACAAGGATATATAGGTATATGTGGATGATGTTATCATCAAATTCAAGAAGGCCACTGACCACATAAGAGATCTGAGGAAGTTTTTCGACAGATTGCGGAGGTACAACCTGAAACTAAATCCCACAAAGTGTGCATTTGGGGTTCCTGCTGGGAAGCTACTTGGGTTTATTGTAAGCCGCAGAGGAATCAAACTGGATCCATCAAAAGTCAAAGCCATTCAGGAACTACCACTGCCAAAGAACAAGAAGGACGTAATGAGTTTCTTGGGAAGACTCAACTACATTAGTCGGTTCATAGCACAATCCACAGTTATATGCGAGCAAATCTTAAACATGTTTAAGAACGATGCCGCTACCAAATTGACCGATGACTGTCAAAGGGCCTTCGACAAAATGAAGGAGTACTTGTCAACATCATCAGTCTTGGTCCCGCCTGAGCCAGGTAGACCATTAATACTCTACCTTGCGGTATTGGACGGAGCTTTCGGTTGCATTCTGGGGCAACTGTCTGAGCTAGGTAGACCCTTTATACTCTACCTTGCGGTATTGGACGGAGCTTTCGGTTGCGTTCTGGGGCAATATGATGAAACAGGAAGGAAGGAACAAGCCATCTATTATCTCAGTAAGAAGTTCACTCCATATGAGGTCCGATATTCTCTTTTGGAATGCACCTATTGTGCTTTGACATGGGTTGTTCGGATGCTAAGGCATTATTTCTGTGCCTATACTACGTATCTCATATCGAGGATGGATCCTTTAAATTACATCTTTTAGAAGCCCATGCCCACCGACAAGTTAGCCAAGTGGCAAATCCTGTTAAGTGAGTTCGACATTGTCTACATAACTTAGAAAGCGGTCAAGGGACATGCCTTGGTGGATCACCTCGCTGAGAATCCCGTGGATGGAGAGAACGAACCCCTGAAAATGTATTTTCCTGATGACGAAGTATCATTCGTAGGAGAAGATATTGTCGAGTCCTGTGATGGTTGGAGGATATTTTTTGATGGAGCAGCAAATTTCAAAGGAGTTGGCAAAGGAACAATCCTAGTATTAGAAATAGGTCAGCATTATCCGGTATCTACCAAGCTTGGTTCCCCTGCACCAACAACTTGGCCGAATACGAAGCTTGCATCTTAGGTATCAAGAGACCATTAAAATGAACATTCAAAAGCTGCTAATAATTGCAGAATCAAATTTACTCATTCATCAGGTACGAGAGGAATGGGCAACTAAGAACTCCAAGATACTCTCGTATTTGCATCATGTACAGGAGTTGAGAAAGAGTTTCAGAAAGATAGAATTCTGACATGTTCCTAGAATCTAGAACGAATTAGCCGATGCATTGGCTACCTTGTCATCCATGATACAACATCCCAATGATAATTTCATTGATCCCATACCGTTGAAAATTCATAATCAGCCAACTTACTGTACCCATGTTGAAGATGAAACATATGGAAAACCCGTGTTCGATGATATCAAGGAATATTTGTCGAAACGAGATTACCCGGAGCTTGCCAATCATACCCAGGAGCACATGCTGCGGTGGTTGTCTAATAATTTCTTTCACAGTGGAAGAATCTTGTATAGGAGGACTCTTGATTTGGGATTATTATGGTGTGTCGACGCAAAGGAAGCATCCAAGATGCTAGAGGAGATTCATGCTGGGACCTGTGGTCCACATATGAATGGTTTTGTTTCAGCAAAGAAGATACTACGTGCTGGTTACTTTTGGATGACTATGGAGACAGATTGGATCCAGTACGTCCGAAAATGCCATTGCTGTCAGATTCACGCCGACATGATAAAGGTCCCACCAAATGAGCTTAATGCAACAACCTGGCGATTCTCTACTTGGGGAATGGATATTATTGGTCCAATTGAGACCACTACTTCAAACGGACACAGGTTTATCCTAATGGCCATCGATTATTTCACCAAGTGGGTGGAAGCAACATCCTTTAGGCAGTGAGTAAGAAGGTCGTGGCAGACTTCTTCCGCGACCGTATTTTTTGTCGATTCAGTATCCCAGTCGATCATCACTGATAAAGGCGCCAATCTCAAAAGTGACCTAATGAAAGGAATGCGCGAAACTTTCAAAATCAGTCGCAAGAATTCCACAGCCCATAGGCCTCAAATAAATCGAGCTGTGGAAGCCGCCAACAAGAATATCAAGAAGATATTGAGGAAGATGATAGAAAATCACAAACAGTGGCTCGAGAAGTTATCATTTGCTTTATTGGGGAATCGCACTAGAGTCCGCACATCAGTCGGGGCAACCCATTTTATGCTGGTTTATGGTACAGAAGTTGTCATCCCCGCTGAAGTAGAAATTCCTTCCTTAAGGATCATACAGGAGGTCGAGCTCGACAACGTAGAATGGATAAAGAATCGTTACGATCAGCTAGCTATTATAAATGGGAAAAGAATGAATGTTGTGTGTCATGGTCAACTTTATCAGAATATAATATCCAGAGCCTTCAACAAGAGAGTCAAGCCGAGATAGTTCACACCAGGGCAGATGGTGTTAAAGAAAATTTTTTTGCATCAAGATGAAGCCAAAGGGAAGTTCTCTCCCAACTAAGAAGGTCCATATATGGTTCAACGGGTTCTGACAGAAGGAGCCCACATAGTTGGGAAAATGGACGGAGAAGTGTGGCCAAAGCCGATTAATTCAGATGCAGTCAAGCGCTATTATGTGTAATCTTTATATTTTCCCTACATTATGTGAGTGAACTCCGCCTGACCTGATTCGCATTTAGAAGGGGATACATAGGCAACCTTATGGGTTCGGTCACAATTAATTAAAATTTTCATTTCCCCTCGAAATTGGAAACTAGGACAGAATTATGAGGAGGACCTCAAAATTCCAAAGTAATTTTAGCCAATCACCGTACGAGCAACAGTCCGAAGCATCAACCCATCAAACTGGTGAATAATTTTGAGGAGGACCGTCAAAATTCTATAGTAAGAGAGGTTGCAATGTCTCGAACCGTGTCACAGTCGTCTGTTCATCTAAAAAAACTATTTTAATTATGCATTTATGTTATACTTTTACAAATCATGCATGTCTATCATCAAAACTGCTTTGTTCAGTGACGCTACCCTAGTGACACATACAATATCACCAGATCAAAGCCAAGCAGGTCAAGCAAAGCCACTCGGGATACAAACTAACCTCCCCTTTTACAAAACTCACGATTTTCCTTAGGATGCAGGCACCTAGATTGAGAAATCATCCAAACATACTATATACTCATGAGATAAACATTATTCAGGAATACAACTCTCAAAACCATTGCACTTACCCGCATTTGCTATCCACACGCACCAACGACATTTCGTGTGATATAATGACCCCAGCAATCATAATATCGCAACCTGCTATCAGCTAAGAAAGCTCCGTTACAATTTTCCATTTTACTTCTTGCATAATGCTACTATTCTGCTTTTCGAGACTAAACACTGTCTCCATCCGCACTTCTGTATTGCTTAAGGCTACTATTCTGCCTTCCGAGACTAAACACTGTCTCCATCTGCATTTTTGCATAGCACAAGGCTACTATTCTACTTTCTGAGACTAAACGTTGTCTCCATCCAAATTGCATGGGCTAAAATATCACCTCATACCATATTGCATGGCTGAAAGATCGCCTCATACTACACTTGCATGGGCTGAAAGATCACCCCATACCACATCTGCATGGGCTAAAAGATCGCCTCATACTACATCTGCATGGGCTGAAAGATCGCCTCATACCACATTTGCATGGGCTGAAAGATCACCCCATACCATATTTGCATGGGCTGAAAGATCGCCCCATACCATATTTGCATGGTCTGAAAGATCACCTCATACAACATTTGCATGGGCTGAAAGATCGCCTCACACCATATTTGCACGGCTGAAAGATCGCCACATACTGCATTGCATGGCTGAAAGATTGCTTCACCCTGTATTGCACGGCTGAAAGATCGTCACATACTTCATTACACGGCCGAAAGATCGCCATATTTCCACAGCTGAAAGATCTCCATATTTGCAAGGCTGAAAGATTGTCACATACTACATTACATGGCTGAAAGATCGCCATATTTGCACGGATGAAAGATCGATATATTTGCACGGCTGAAAAATCACCACATGCGACTATATCCTTCATGGGATGAAATATCGCCAATTTATCCAAAGGCGTTATCATTCGGAGGCACCATCCTCATAGCTTGAGAACACCATGTCATGGCCTGAGGATCCTTTTCTATCTCTTGCATATCATTATTCAAAGGCATCATGGTTCGGAGGCTCCATTTTCATAGCCCGAGAGCATCATTTCATAGCCTGCAAATCCTTTTTGGAACAGGACGTCATAGCCTAACGACGTCATCCTAACCGTCTGAAGGCGGCTTTCATGGTCCGATGGGAACTTGCATCATGTCTAATTTTACACACAATATGTGCTTGTATTATTTCTATTTGTAGGTAAAACTGGTAGGCAATGGCCGTCCCGTTAGGAGCCCGCTCCGGTGCTCGCATCCACAACAAGCCTAACCATTCCAGTAAGCTACTCACTCGACCAGCTCGAAATATTACATCCGTCCTTGGAAAATACCCGTCGACATACTCCGCCGACGGATCTTGAACTACATACGACCTGATTCCTATAAGACTTGGGATATGTAGGCAACTCACAAGCAATGGAGTGGCCTGAACCTCTCCCAAACCATTTCGCTAGTTCAAAATTGGCCATCACATCTTTACCCGAAAATTCTTTCATCATTCCCATGTAAAGAGGGGCAGCTATTGACACCCAGTTTTTCCCTATGTATAATTTTCAATATGAAATATACTTTTAAAACAACATATATGTGCATATATAAGTATATCCAAATGGTTTCTTATTTTTTCACAATTTTCAAAGATTCAAATTGATTTATTTTTCCCTTTGTTATCTATAAAATCTCAACAATTATTTCTAAAACTATCATTTTGTTAATTTACCTATTTTATTCTCATATTTATGTTAAAATATAGTAAGGGGAATTTTTATAATTTTTTATAAATTTATTTGGTATTTTTAAAGCTAAATTGCATATAATCGCAATATTAGCCTCTTTTAAAATTCAATTGCATTTATGTTCACAAGTTTATTTCTGGTATTTTTAAATAATTAATTATGTACTATAAATCATTTTAGTACATTTAATTTATTTATAGAAATTATTTTATTATTTTTATAAATTAAAATAGGGAAAAGTGGCTATTTAAATTATAGCCAGATTGGCATTTAAATTACAGCCTAAATAAAACCCGACCCAGCCCAATTATTATTTAAATTACCCTACCTAGGCCCCAAATATACAAAACCGACCTAAATCTTGTTAAATCATAGCCGTTGATCATTTTGATCAACGATCCATATCTCTCCTTTCCTAATTAAACTAACCTATAACCCGAAAACCTAATTCATTTTCATGACAAACCTCGCCGCCCTAAAATCCTCTCTGATCTCAAACTCTCTCAACCTAACCCTAATATTCAATTGCCGACCTCCCATCTCCGGCCATCTCCGGTCACCTCTCATCGTCTTTTAAGCATACACTGGATTCTCTCATGCAACGCTCTTCTCTTAGGCCTTCAAGGGACTGGACCACACCGACTTGCATCTAGGATTTTTCAGTTTTCTGCTCTTGGCTACTTCAGTGTGATTTCGAGTGAAATCATGTTGTACTTGTTACGATCTTTGAGGTCCTACGTAGGTTCTTCCGTTTCTATCTAGGTTTCTTTTGAAACCCTAACTTTGTTAGAATAACTTAAGATTTGTGCTATTTTTGGTAATCTAAGTCTGTTTCTTTCTATGTCTTTACACTATTCTCAAGCTTCTTCTGAAAAATCATCGATTTCAAGTTGTTTTACTTTCTTTTAAAAGTTAGGGTTTTTCAGAATTTCTTTTACACTCTGTTTAAACCGACTCTTCATGTTTTAACTTCTATATCTCGAACGATTCTATTTTTTTACTCCTTTTTCAGCTCGTCTATGTTTAAAAGCCTAACTTCTTAGTTTCAATCTTGGGTTTCAGAGTTTTTTGATAATATGTTCCGTTAATATGTGTGTTTCGATGATTCTGTGACTTTTGCCCTATGTTTGATTTGTTAGGGTTCTATATTATGGTTATCTTTGCCTATTGTGTGATTTTGCTTTATTTTTGTTCATGAATGCCTTTGATTCTTCACTTCACCTACCTGTATCATGCTTAAGCCAACTAATTCAAACTATGCTCTGCATGAATCTTTCATTTCATATGTGATTCTTGTCCTATTCGACCTCTTAGTGTTTTGATTTTACTTACCATGTGTCCGTTCTTATAGAATGGGGGTAAATTAGTGTTATCTCCCATTCTTGCATCGTTGAATCCTATTATTGATCTTTCACTGATCTCGCATGATTATTCTACTGATTTTTACCTTGTAGAATGTTTTTCTGGCATTATTCTATGGTTGAGTATGCTATTAATTGATTGTTATGTTATTTCCTTTATTAGAACCTTATGAACCTAGCCCTAATTGTTTACTCTGTGCCTACTATGTTTGAAGTATTTCCCTATCTGTTATGCTCCAGCTACCATTGATTTCTTTCGTTATTTGTTACCCGTTCTTAACGTTCGATTTGATTCCCTTAATTAAAGGAAGTACACATGCTGATTAGATACTAATTGATACCTAGTTCCATAATTACTGCTTGACTTTGATTCTTACCTTATTATTCTGCGCAGCTTCAAATTATATATATTCTCCCTCATTAACGAACACAGGACACGAACTTTTGTTTTGGTTCTGAACACACACTTACACTAAAAAAAACTCTCCCTTGCTTATTACTACTTGTGCTACTGTTTACTTAGCCGGCTGACAGCCAAGGCTACACTTTTAAGTCTTGCTCACTTTATTTATTGCACTTTGTTTCTTTAACTGGTATGTTTTGATTAATTTTTTGTCATCAACAACAACATGTTTCTTTCCTTCCAGTTTGCCTCCTATTTCTATTTAAATAGTTCCATTATTAATGCATGCTTTGTTCTGCTTTTCTGTCTGAACAAATGCTTTTTTATTTATCATAGCTTGTGGACTTTGAATCCCTATCCCTAACATTGTTGTTCATGACCCAAACTTGATCTATTTGGGATAACAACCTCTATGTTTCCCTTATCTGTTGTGTGTTATGGTTGATTTACAGGCATGTCAGCACTTCCAACTATTGTCCATGCCCAAAGTTAACCCATGCCTAAGTGTATATGCTCATTACAATGGATTCCCAATCCGCTGCCCCCTTTTGCGAAGTTATTGATTTGTTGAAATGTTAATGGCTGTCTCCCATCACCCTTTCCCTCTCCTTTATTCCTTCAGGCCTTAGAACTCTATTCTTGCACTTTCATTATCTTCTTAGAAGTTAAGTTTTGCCTCGCTCATGTGAGCCTTGCCTTGGGACCCTATGAGCTCCCTCAAAACTTGGACACATGAGGGCTGGCATTTCCACACTGCACTCATGTCTATTCTGGTTGTGTAACTTTTGTGTGAGCACTTCCCAGGGTCCTATTGAGGCCCTTAGGGAACTTTGACACAGCCATATCTAAGAAAGTCTTTGAAATAAATGGCATTCGCAAAGATATGGTTCCTTGCATATCTCAGATAAGAAGTCAAATCAGGCTTTCCTATGGTTGAAGATTTTTCTTTCATTCTTTTTTTATTCAGTATTTTTGGTCTGAGATAAGTTGTAATAAACATTTGGGGTTGTCTAGTAAAAAGGGCTGGGTGATCATGTATGCTCAAGGGTAGAAGGCATGCGTATAGGAATGTTTTAAATTCTTTGCGTTCAATACTGCATCTTGGACACCATGACTATAGGGTTTATCTCAGTCTCTTCATGGTCAATGTCACACCTCGATAACCTGCCTATAGGACGTATTTAAATTTTGCATGCCACTTAGATATCATGTTTTAGGTTCTAAATGGCTGTAAATAAGTGTCATGTTCGTAATGCTGAAATTAGTAACATATAGAAATCATGTCTATAGGGATTCTTAAATAAATTTGAGTCATTTCATTCACACTCAATGATAGATATCATGTTCATAGGGTTTAAATCAGCAATAGTAGATACCATCACCTGCAGAATCTGAAATTGGTCTGTTTTAAAATCAATTTATCCCGAATCAGTTTTAAAAAAATCTAATTCCTTTACTTAACGAGGTTTAGCAAGCATGCCTACAGGATCTAAAACAATTTGTTTTTACTATTTCTCCACATTCGGAATCAAGTAGATATCATGCCTATAGGACTCCGTCTAAATACTGAGCCAAGACTTAGGAAATAATAACAATAAAACTGAATTCGCATATGTTAATTAGTAACTGCTCCAACCAGCCGGCAGGCCTGATTTGGGCTTTTTATCTGAGGTATCTGATGAATCTGGCTATGAATCAAACTCCCATCGTCTTTAGTATTTCAATCAGACCCTAAAAGGTATGTGCAAGTGATGCTAGTTATGTACTTTTGTTCAATGAGGTGTATTTTAGCCTATATCTGTTTATATGCTTCCCCAACATGCAATATGTATTTTTGTATTTCGCCGTAGATTTTTATCCTTAGAAACTAATCAGCCTAATATCCCTTCCCTTTAGGAATAGTAGTATTAAATACCTCCGGGGCTGATAAGAATGGGACGGGTAATAGCATTCAATAGTAATCGAGACCAATCCACACTTTAGTACCTTAAACGGGATGGGAAAGGGTAGATATGGATATGATGACTGGAGTGCTATTACCATGTGTAGCCCCTCTTTTGAGGAGTAATTACCGGGCATTGCATTGATAAGATCTGTACTATGATTAATCCTATGACCCTTTTTCCCTTTCTTTGTCCTAAAAAATATTTTTAACTTTCAATCATCCTTTTAATTGCTATTCCATGTTTGTTTATTTCCAAGTGTTTGTGTATTAAAATACCCTATTGCTTGAGCCTTATCTATTTACTTGTCTATTTCCTAAATTCACAATAATTGTCTGGCCGGGAACCACACTAGTGGATCCTCAGGGGTGCTTAACACCTTCCCTTTGGGATAATTTCAAACCCCTTATCCTATCTCTGGTTATCAAAAGCATAGTTGTAGTGAATCTTGTAATGTGTCATAATGCACCATAAATCATTAGGTGGCAACTCTTCAAATACAAAACCCAGTTACCAAAAGAAATGAGTTGCCCTATAACAAAAATGTCATAAACCTGATCCTCCTGCCGCAAGGAGGGACAAAAGGGGCCGCAATACATGGTCGAAGCTCGTTTCCCTATTGAGGGTAGCCTGTTTTAACCGGTTCTTTTTGAAGTAGATTCGAAGTAATGGCCTGTGATTTTGTTATTGACGGTCGGGCATCCCCGAGTCGCGTTAATTTGGCTGGTGCAGCCATTTTGACCGTAGTCATATCTGTTTGGCCAGAGCCATTTTTTATCCCGAATGATAGTTTTGGCATCTTCATTGAGGGTATGCCCCTTTCGGGTGTCTTCAAAATGCGATATATAGCTTAAACTTCATGACTGACTTTTATGCCTGTAGTAAGGTCTTAGAAAATTTTCATTCCTATTGAGGTCTTACAGTTTTTCATTCCTGTTGAGGTCTTGCAGTTTGTCGTGCCTGTTGAGGTCTTACAGTTTGCCATGCCTATTAAGATCTTATAGTTTTTGTTGCTAATTAAAATAGATCTAGCTAGACCAAGTCTGCCTGCTCGAGGTCCCACGACCTCGGGTTTTCCGGTGTATGGCGATTGACGATAGTCTCCGAGTCATTGAGTTTGCTCATGCTCGAAGGCCATTACTCGTGCGCTCGAGATTTCCTCACTGGGGACTTATAAATATGGGGTTCCGAACCTGAGGTCGTGTGGGTGTTAAATCGTTGACACTAAGTCTTCGATTATTTCGAGATGTACTCAAATGGAAGGGGGAATCCTTGCCGTGAGCATGCAAATTTTTTCTTTTTTGGAGAACGAGATGTTGAAAGATATTCTTTAATTGCTCGGCGTAAATACATGTTGTTTCATTGCCATGAGCTCGGCTCACACGGGCACAACTCCTTTGGCCGTTTGGCCTGGTATATAATTTTCTATTGGAACTCAGTCTGTCGTTCCCCGACCCTTCCAAGCGGACGTCGCCTTCAAGGGCGGTGTCCTCCATCGTTAGAGGTTAATTGCAAAAGAAGCCATGCGAGCTTGTCAAATCCACTTTAGGAGGCACGATGCAGTGTTGAGAACCTTACTGGCGAGGCCCTCTTCGGGCCGGAAGTTCGGCCAAGGGGAAAGAGTGCGACGGGCGACATTAAGGCCTTGGTATCTTCGGGTAGAGATAACACTTATGAATGCCCTTTTCGGGTGTTTACATATAGGTTAGTGTAAAATAACGAAGGAGGGAGGTAGTTTTACCTTACTGCAGGACGCGTAGGCAACGTTTTGAGGTCCGATATGTCCCTACTATTTCGGAGCGAGGATTTTTGTAAATCCCTCCGCTTGTGTTTTATTGGGCTTGGCCAAAATAATGGTTCACTTACCCTTCTTACTCTCTCAAGATTGGAGATATTGGTGTCGGCAACACGTTATGTGATGTGAACTTTCCCTTTACCACATATTGCTTTCTGCCGACGGTTCTAATTCCATCCCTTGCGTGGGATTTCATCTTTTTTGTTTGGGGGGGGGGCATCTAAATAAGGCGTTCATGCCTTAATCCTTACACACAACTTGACATTCCAGTCCGAGCCAGCCATGCAGATTTGAGAAAAATGGTATTTCTCCTTGTTGTTGCAATCGCCGTTTGGAATCCGACAAACATTCGAGAGGCGGGCGCAATTTAACTCGACAGTCCAGGCCGCTCTATCATCCTCAGCTCGCCACCGCTTGATCGAGCCACCTAAATTCAAGAACACATGTTTTATTTGAAATGTATCGAATGAGAAAAAGGTTCCCATTGAGTCAGCGAGAGGCCAATACAAGGTCTCAGTGTCCTTTTTGCTGAATGTAAGGGTGTCTTTGGGAATATATCCTTGGATCCATTTTTCTCTAGTCACGAGCACTTTTACTCTCCTTTTTTGAGTTCTTGGAGAGTGTCGTCGCTCCTCCACTATCATGGAAATACGTCGCGGCTCATTTGCTTCATTCTTCTTGGCCACCTTCCTTGCTACGAACTGAACTTCAGCTCGATTGCTGGACAGTTGTCGGCGGTGACTTTTATTGAGTAGCTTGGCTATTTTCCTCCGGAGCTGGTGGCCATTTTTGGCCCGTGGACGTGCGGGTTATATAGTTCATACACAAAGTTGCAGTTCCTCTGAGCTGGATTCGACTGAATAGGTCTGGGCCATCTAGTGTCTCTGGTTTCACTGACGGTGAACATGATGTCTGATACAGTGATGTTGAAATTGTATCTTAACAAGCGAGGCACCCTTGCTGGCCTTGTGTCCCCGCCGAATTTGGCTCCACTAACAATTCCTTTAGTATATTGTCCTCGATCCATTTTTCTATCATTGCGAGGTAGATTGCATGTCGGGGCATTCCTCCTATCTGCAGTGCACGGGCTGTATCTTTCGCTATTTGGCATTTGTTTCTTTGCTAGGAGCATGTTTGTGTATAATGAGCGAGAAAGGCTCCCGACTGGTCATCCACGGCCTTGATTTGTGAGTGATGATGGGTGTGGGCGTCCGACCAAGTCTTGGCTGGATACCCCATCAAGTTTTGTTTTAATATCCTTGAGATCATATGGCTTGGATCGTTTAGGCTTTGAGTGAAGGCATGTACCGCCCAGTCATCCGAGATTGAGGGTAATCCCGTTCGTTCCATATGGGAATGAGATGCAAATTCTTGCAGCATTTCATTCTCCCATTGCTCGGTCTTTAATATGTCGGGCCTTCTCATTGTTGCTTTGATGGCACCGGTGTGTGCCTTTATGGAGGAATCCGTCATTATTGTAAGTTAGTTTATGGGGTTGGGCGCTAGGTTATGATTCACATCATGGACCCTTTCGAGATCGTTTCTCCGAACCTCTTCAATTAGACGGACTCGATCTCATCGTCTTTTGGCTCATTGCCTTTTACCGAGCACGTACAGGCAGTGATGTGTTCATTGGGATCAAAGGTCCTGTTGTATTTAGGGATTTCTGGCACTCTAAACTTCTTTGGAATGGGTTCCGGGACCGCTTCTTCAGGGAACGGCCGTTGCACGAACTTCCACTAATCTATTCCCTTTAGGACCGGGGGGCGCTGAGATATGGTTGACCCTACAGTGGTAAGTTTTGACCTTCTTATCGTTGGCTGCTATCAGTTTCTCACATGACTCGATCCTTTTGGTGAGGTCCTCCATCATTTTTATGATGGCGGGATCGGCTACCGATCCATTATTATTCGATCTCCTGGGTACCTATTCGGCTGGGAGAGTGGTTTTCGGCCCTACTGCACGGGGAGTCTTTGGATGGATTTGTGACTAAGCGAAGGCCAACTGTTGTGCCTCCAATGATTCAAAAATAACATGAAGACTAACTTCCTGTTCTTCCTGGGCCGGGGTCTTTTAGGCTTCCTGTTGGTCGTCACGCCATATGCTCTTGTCGGTATGTGAGGCTTCTTTGACATGGTGTGCGTGTTGTGAATCCACCTATGTTAAAATTGGTCCAGTGCATCATCGGGATTCTGTGGCGGTGCACCAACAGGCAGAACAACCACGTCATTTTCCCCGTGGTTTTCGAGGTTGTCATTCTCAACTCTGTTTATCGAGCCAGACATTTCGACCCGAAATCAAAAGATCTTGGACAAGATAAAGTGTGAAAGATAACTTTATTTTGCGTGATGAAACCAACAAGAAAATAATCACTTTTATTTTTAGCCCCACGGTTGGCGCCAAACTATTTATCGTGAAAATTGTAACAATAAATAAATTTGTAAATGCGACTCTAAAAATACCTGATATATTTTTATGCTAGTTGTCACACCTCCTTTATCCCTACATCCGAAAAGGGTATAAAGGAGTTTTTCCAGTTTAAAGTGACAATAGAAACGAGATTATTATTTAAGAATAAGAGTCGTCACTTGGAATAATTTATGGTGTCCCAAGTGTCATGCCCCAAAAATCCAAGGGGCGCGACCGGCGCTCAACCGAGTAAACCCTACCGAGCAAGCCTGTTAGGTTTCATTCTACCCAAACTAACTCAAGAATAAATAGGAGATGGACTCCATTAACCATATTCTATAAACATATCAATAATGATTTCCATTTACTTCATTCGCCAGAATAAAGGTATTACAAGTTTTATACATCATTGCCAAACATCAATATTTCCCTTTTAAATTCCCATGCCCGACACTAGCCACAACATGTCTACAGAGCCTCTAAATACAATTGAAGAATAATATGGAAATGCCGGCAACAAGGCTCCGGCTATACCTTATACAAACATCAAAACAAGATCCCAAAACAGAAGCGGCATGAGCCACATAGGGCCCCGCAAGGAAAGGGGCTCTCTGAATCAGCGGATGGGAAGTGATGAGGAGCTACGGTCGGTAGACTGGAGTACCTGCTATGGATCCACCTACAACCATAACACGAACGTAGGGCACCCGGCAAAAGGGACGTCAGTACATTTGAATTGTACTGGTATTTATGAACGAACTGTGCCCCAACTAAACTCAAACCATACACAAGCAGGTAACAGTAATAGAAACAACAATCAAATGCACAAGAAAAGGAACAATCAATCCAAACAAGTTTTCAATCTCTCTTGTTTTTCCACCTTCCACAATTCCACACCAATGATTTTACAATTTGCTCAAATGTTTATTTCAATAGTGATTTCGATCACTTTTCCACCGTTATTACCTCTGCCACCCTTATCACCACAACGCACACCTTATAACTTCGTGTTGCGGCGCGCAACCCAATCCCACAGTACAGTTACAATTAACAAACAAACAACAACAACAACAATTCATAGAGAACAACAATAACACTTCTCAAGAAGTAACAAAAACAATTCACAAAGAATTTCCATAACCATCAATACCATTGTTCATCATTTTCAACAATTCAAATGCAATTTAAGTCACAACAATAATTACCCACAACAAGCCAAATATGTTATTACCACAGTTGTTCCAATTGCATCATTTACGATTTCCTTCCATCATTTGTTTCTCATCTCTTACCACATAACACTTTCACAATCATGCATTTAGTTTCCATTATATCAGGAGACTTAAACACAAACACTCAAATCAAGCAAATCACAAGAATTTCACAAACAATGCACGTAGATATCACATACCAAATATTCGTACACCGAACGAGGTGATTTTACAAAGGTCAAAGTTAGACATACATACCTCAAAGAGCTTTTCCTTAAGTTACTACAACGTTCCGGAAGTTCTAGCAACATCAATCTATTTTGAGAAATAGAAAAATTGAGCAAAAATTAGAAAGATATTCATAACGCTAGCTCATTTGAGAATTTTATCAAATATTAGATGAGCATCTTAATCTCAAATCTCTTTTTCAAGGTTTTCCTTCATTCCCCCACCAAATCTTTACTTATTTATGTTAAACAATCTTCCCATAAATCTAAATTGATTATGCATGTATACACAATACTAATACACCCAAGAATCATACCTCATTAACCCATCTTATACTCCAAACTCGAAATTAAAACCCAGGGTATACAATCTTACCTCTTGGATGAAGAACTTGTGATTAGGTTCTTTGATTCTTGAAGATTGATGCAAGATTTGGATGATTTAAAAATGTTGGGTTCCTCCTTCTCTCTCTAAAATGCTCTCACCACTCTCTAAAATCAATAGAAAATGACCCCAAATGAAGCCCCAAAGGCTATATATTAAAATGGAGTCGGGTTATAAAAAGTAGAAAATTAACCCTCCGATGTCAAGTATGCTACCGCAGAATCCACCGCAGAATGGGTATGCGGGCCGCAGATTCGTCGCAGAATTCGTTGATCAGAACTAGGCTGTTCTGCCTCATTCTGCGACCATTCTACGATCACAGAATGGTTATGCGGTCAGCAGAGTTAAATCTGCGACCGCAGATTTTACGCAGAATTGTATTTTTCTAGCCTTTGGTAATTTGATCATAAATTTGGGTAAGAATATCCAAATGACGAATGGTTATAATCGTTTGAAACTAGACTCGAAGAACTTTCATTTGATAGGTTATTCATCACCTATACCCTTATAGATATTTAGATATGTTTGTTCAAAGTATGGACTAGTGCAAGATCGTTGGGAATTTTAGCCTATTATGGACTTGTTTCAAATTTTTCTTAGACTTAGGCCTTTTCTTGGATCCCAAATTACTTACCATAAGACTTATACACATATTTACCAAATCCAATGGATGTACACCATTTTATTAGCACATAGAATTATTTTAATATGCCTACGTGACACGATGAAATCCTAAATTACTTAGCAAAAATTTCCGGCGCCTTACATTCCCCCCTCCCCCCCCCAGGATCATTCTTCCTCGAATGAGGAGTAGATTCCGAATTAAACGCTTAATATAATAAATCTCTTTTATCACCTACTCAAGACCTTAAATTTTGACTAACTCCTGAATTTTTCAGAAACTTCGGCAGAGTCTCCTTTGTAACTAGGCCTATCCACCTGCCAGAGAATCACCAAATTCGTCTTAACAACATTTCCACAACTAGACATAGCACCACAATGTATACATCAAAAATACTAATCTCAGTATTACAAGCACTACATTACCATAAGGATACCAGAACATGGACTGCACAATTTTAGATCAAAACACCTATATAGTACCTTTCAAGTCGAAACTAATTGGTATTCAATCAAGCAAAAATATTTTCCTTCCACGACACTTTCAGCCTTCCAGATGACATTCTCGACTTACAAGCTCTGTCATGACACATTCTCAGAAATAATATCAACTCCCAAACAACATTACAAGGATGACGGATAGACATCTTGCATGAGTTAACTGTCCGTTGATTTTACCTTTAATAATTCCACTATACAATTTACATTCCATCGGATATTGCAATTCATGGTAACAACAACAATCCACAATTCTATCACATGGCATCATACCATCAAGACTGTCATTTCATAGTAACCAAACAATCATGTGTTCATAGTATTCCTTACTAGCCATTAATGTAATCACAAAGGTGTTCCTCAACAAGAATATAATTTCGTTTCAATCAACAATCAATATGAAGTCAAGCCACGAGGATTCTTGCTAGTAGTGCATCATATAGGATACTACCATGATCATATACTTCAGTCAAATCAATTCTTCTAACTTCTTAGACATAAGCATATGGAACCACAAAGTACATGAGGAACAAATATGGGGAACATCATATTCCTATTGAAACCTAATGTGTAATACACTTATGTTACCTTTATTATCAACTCACATAACATTTTCAGGGAAAAATATGGGGAATAGCCTGCTCACCCTCCAAACACTAAATCTCTAGGCGAACGCTCACACTAAACCCTTGATGACCTTCAGCAATTACTCTAAGTTGTGCTATCATAAACTGACCATAAAATTACCTATCCAATATATATGTGGTCACACTATGAAGCTTTATATTTGACTTGTCTGAACTTACAATACCCAATGGATCTAATACAATAAGAAACAACAGAGTTCAAGATCATGCTGGAGTTATTCAGGAATCGATTAATGCGCTGAGTAGAGTACTTTATGAGGTTATATGCTAAGAGACAAAAAAAAAGTTACTACTAACAATACTGACATGGTTAATCATTGTGACTAGCTCAATTATTACACAAATGAGGCATAGGAGTAAGTAGTACATGGGAAATAGGAATCATTAAGGAGGAATACTCAAGTACATGAACCAATAATTTTCAAGCGTGTAGGGAAAATCCGTCTATCAAGAATAAGAATACTCTAGCACCCTGAATGTGATATGGGTTTCAAAATACATAAAGTTGAATTACACTCTTAACATTACTTGACACACAAAATCTATGCCACAAGCCCATGAGGATGAAAAGAAGTTGAACGATTATGAGATTACCATATTTCAGACAGCTTAACCCTTCCTGATAATTGATCATATATGAGGGAACTAAAAAAATACGACCATTTGTCTTTCAAATCAACATGTTCATGATATGTGCAAAAATCTGAAGTCATCTAATCTCAACCTTTCACGAGTGAAACCCCATAGCTAGGACATCTTGATATTGGGACGAAATCATGAATTGATTAGACGGTTCTAATAGTTAACACGATGCTCCGAGGAGAAGGCAAATAACACTCCTATCCAACCAAGGAGGTGAGATACCAAGGGTAGCAAAACGCCCCGCACATGACAACGACATAGTCAATGATTCTAGAAGTTGAGGGTGTAAAGACAACCAAACTCAATGACACAGTGCACAATAATCACAGAAGGTTTGCAGATGTTCATGATGAGATCTCCATAGGTTTTGACTTAAAAAAAGAAGTGTCATAGTGACACGTAGAAAGGCACGTTCTCTCATGGTTATCGTACAAGTGCTGGGAACTAGCACAATGAATTCACTAAATAAGGAATACAATTAACACATTTTGGAGACACAAAGAGAAAATAATCATTTATTATAAGCTACATACTTCTGCAATATTAACCCCCAGATTGCATTGCAATACCACATCATGGGCAACCACAATACTAGAAACCAAGTGAGCTACTTGCTACGGGATATCTCAAGTGGACACGAAAATCATGGCGACACAAGAACTTCCTGTGATGGGGATGTGAGGATCTCAATTTTCAGAAAAACTTTATGCACAGTGACCATTTTGATTGATATGCACTTGTAGGATAAGTGTTAACGCATGCTCTCATGTTACTTGATAGTGAGAAGGTTTTCATAATGATACTTGCAAGAGAGTGGATTGGCTGTTCAAGCCATATAAGCCATATACACAACTGAGTAAAAGAATGACTCGAGAAGGATCACAACTCTGGGATGCTTTGCATGGAACTTGATACCACGTGTACAAACTTTATGATGGTGCATGTATAGACACAAGTGAGCAGATATTGTCCACTTAAATAAAAGGTTTCTGTAAGAAATTCATCGGGAATAGTCCCTTGTTGAGAATTTAGGAAAATCAAGTGGGGAGTATCAATAGCGTTATAACTCAATTCAGGAACATAATTATAGAGCTCAATTCCATAGGAAGGTGTAAGTAAGAGAACTGTGCTCAAAAGACTTTGTGAATAATATGTCTAATTGAAAGAGCAGGAGCATGAACTGTTTTGTAATTTAGATTCTTTTTAAGAACATATCTATGCAAGGACAAGGAAATCAGAAGGGTTTAACAAAATCTTTAAACAATCACCATATTACCAAATAAAAGGGATCACATAGCTTTCACATAATTTTCATACCTCTAGGCTGCATTTCATAGCCCTTCCATAGGGCTCACATATCAAATTATACACCTATGCGTTTCATACAATAATAAGAAAATCACAAGTTCAAATAAAACACTTTGAATGATCACCACATTATCAAATAAAAGAATCATGCCATTTTCACGTATATTAGTCCATTGGCACTTGGGGCCACAATTATCACATCAGACTTGGCACTAGGCCACATTTCATAACACAATCTCTTCTTTCCCGCATTTCACATCATTTCCGCATAATTCACATCAATATCATAATCTGTTTCATATTCCCTCATGTCATAAGCATCACCAGATACAATTACAATTCCAGTTCTCGACACATTGGCCATACTCTATTTCTCAAAAATCATTTGACTTATTTCGACATCTCTATACACAGAGGATTTCACACAGTTTTATTTAATATATGCTGCTCCAATTTCAATTTAAGGTCTTAGCATTTCAATACATGATTCATATTCCTTGCACCCTTTTTAAGTTGTCAATAATAGCACATTCATCATATTGGAATGCATCTTTCACAAAGATCGGGTCGCAACACCAATTCATGCAAAGTATCAATCACAGCTAGAATCTAACATTCAGTCTTACCACATTTACACGGTCGCCTACTTCACTTCCAAACATCTTTATACATTACCAACAACTAGATACAATCAAGCAAATACCTTTGGTACACGTAAGAATATTTTGGAGGATCAACTATAACGAGTTTTCTCACACAATTTGACATCAAAATCTCAATTTAAACTTGACTTGAAGTCTAGGCATTTTAGCACATAGTTCACATTCTTCACATATCCTCATTTACTAAGAATAACATATTAAACACATGAAGAAGTACCTCCCACCTATATTTTCACAACAACAATTCGCTTAACTTAATGAAACGAGTACTGCATCCATTATATTTTGAACTTACAACATTTACACGGGCACCATGGAAGCTCAATTTCTAAAAGGCGGTGATTTGTCCGTACATATTGATAATATACTACATGATTTGGTGCTGCAGTGACATTAGTAGGGACATGGGTACTCCCCTTAACAACAAGTTCTACCAATCCCTCCATGGCTTAACACATTCTCCCAACAAGTCCTTGGGCAATCCACTCAAACTCAATGGTGGGATCAATCCCTCCTTATGGCTTCAAATTCGCGGATTATGGTATAAAAATACCAATCATGAGAATAATACTTGGAGAGGAAATCAACTCCCTATCTTGAGATATATCGCACGATCTGGATTATCAAAGAAGGGTAAAATTCTAAAATGTCCAAATAGGCTTAACTTATAGATGTGGTCGACAACTCACCGATAAGAAGGACTCTACTAGCACAGCTCCGACACATCCTAGGATACATTAAAACCTGGCTCTGATACCAAGTTTGTCACGCCCCAAAAATCCGAGGAGCACTACCGGCACTCAACCGATAAACCCGACCGAGCAACGCAGTTAGGTCTCATTCTACCCAAACTAACTCAAGAATAAGTAGGAGATGGACTCCATCAACAAAATTCTATAAACATATCAATAACGATTTCCATTTCATTTTCATTAGAAACTTCATTCGCCAGAATAAAGGTATTACAAGTTTTATACATCATTGCCAAACATCAATATTTCTCTTTTAAATTCCCATGCCCGACACTACTCACAACATGTCTACAGAGCCTCTAAATACAATTGAAGAATAATATTGAAATGCCAGCAACAAGGCTCCGGCTATACCTTATAGAAACATCAAAACAAGATCCCAAAACAAAAGTGGCATGAGACACATAGGGCCCCAAAAGGAAAGGGGCTCACCGAATCAGCGGACGGGACGTGATGAGGAGCTACGGTCGGTGGACATGAGTACCTGCTATGGATCCACCTACAATCATAACAGGAATGTAGCGCCCCCGGCAAAAGGGACGTCAGTAGATTTAAATTGTACTGTTATGTATGAACGAACTGTGCCCCAAGTAAACTCAAGCTATACACAAGTAGGTAACAGTAATAGAAATAACAATCAAATGCACAAGAAAAGGCACAATCAAGCAAAACAAGTTTTCAATCACTCCTGTTTTTCCACCTTCCACAATTCCACACCAATGTTTTCACAATTTTCTCAAATGTTTATTTCAGTAGTGATTTCGATCACTTTTCCACCCTTATTACCTCGGCCACCCATATTACCTCGGCCACCCTTATCACCACAACCCACACCTTATAAGTTCGTGTTGCGGTGCGCTACCCGATCCCACCGCACAGTTACAATTCACAAACAACACAACAACAACAACAATTCATATAGAACAACAACAACACTTCTCAAGAAGTAACAACAACAACTCACAAAGAATTTCCATAACCATCAATACCATTGTCCATCATTTTCAAAAATTCATATGCAATTTAAGTCACCACAATAATTACCCACAACAAGCCAAATATGTTATTACCACAGTTGTTCCAATTGCATCATTTACAATTTCCTTCCATAATTTGTTTCTCAGCTCTTACCACATAACACTTTAACAATCACGCATTTAGTTTATTGCCAATTACTTGCACCATTATATCGGGAGACATAACCACAAACAATCAAATCAAGCAAATCACAAGAATTTCACAAACAATCCTCGTAGATATCACATACCAAATATTCGTATACCAAACAAGGTGATTTTACAAACGTCAAAGTTAGCCATACATACCTCAAAGAGCTTTTCCTTAAGTTACTACAATGTTCCGGAAGTTCTAGCAACTTCACTCTATTTTGAGACATAGCAAAATTGAGCAAAAATTAGAAAGATATTCATAACTCTAGCTCATTTGAGCATTTTATCAAATATTAGATGAGCATCTTAATCTCAAATCTCTTTTTCAAGGTTTTCCTTCATTCCCCTACCAAATCTTTACTTATTTATGTTAAAGAATCATCCCATAAACCTAAATTGATCATGCATGGATACACAATACTACTAATCCCAAAAATCATACCTCATTAACCCATCTTATACTCCAAACTCGAAATTAAAACCTAGGGTATAGAATCTTACCTCTTGGATGAAGAACTTGTGATTGGGTTCTTTGATTCTTGAACATTGATGCAAGATTTGGATGATCTAAATGTTGGGTTCCTCATTCTCTCTCTAAAATGCTCTCAACTCTCTTTAAAATCAGTAGAAAATGACCTCAAATGAATCCCCAAAGGCTATATATTAAAATGGGGCCGGGTTAAAAAAATTAGAAAATTAACCCTCCGATGTCAAGTATGCTACCGTAGAATCCACCGCAGAATGGGTCGGGTCGCAGATTCATCGCAGAAGTCATTGCCCAGAACTGGGCTGTTCTGCCTCATTCTGCAATCGCAGAATGGTTATGCGGTCCGCAGAGTCAAATTTTCGATCGCAGATTTCACGCAGAATCGCATTTTTCCAGCCTTTGGTAATTTGATCATAACTTTGTGTAGGAATGTCCAAATGACGAACGGTTTGAAGTGTTTGAAACTAGACTCGAATACCTTTGCTTTGATAGTTTATCCATCACCTAAAGCCTTGTAGATATTTATATATTATCGTTAAAAGTATAGACTAGTGCAAGATCATTGGGAATTTAAGCCTATTATGGACTTTTTTTAAATTTTTCTTAGACTTAGGCCTTTTCTTGGATCCCAAATTACTTACCATAAGACTTATACACATATTTACCAAATTCAACAGATGTACACCATGTTAATAACACATAAAAATATTATAATAATCCTACGTGACACCATGGAATCCTAAATTACTTAGCGAAAATTTTCGGGGCCTTACACTAAGTCACCGGTTAAATCCCGAATCGAGGAAAGATTGACTATGTTTTATAGTCAGCAAACACAGAAATTCGGGTAAGGAATTCTGTTAACCCGGTAAAAGGTGTTAGGCATTCCCAAGTTCCGTGGTTTTAGCACGGTCGCTCAACTGTTATTATGGGCCAATTATCTGATTGTTAGTACATGTTTTAGCCTATGGTTGAATTTTAACTTTATAACCGCTTTTATTTGATTAATTTTTTTGAAAAAATTCAATATCATGTAAAACACGTCTTGAACCACGTCGATAAATGCACATGCGGTCCATGATACATTTTATCTAACATTATTGAGATTTATATTTGGGTCACATAAATGCATACCCAAGTTTAGGAAGGTAAATTATTAAAATAACACGCCTAAAGCAACTAGGCATTTGCAACTTTGAGAGGGCCTTGGAAAATTAAAAAAATGGCGCGCCTCAAATTCTATGGATTCAAAAGTTAATTACATGAGGGCCATGCTATATTCTATTTAATGGCACACCTCGAAACTAATTTACGAATCTGATTAATTAAGCATTAAAGAAATGGATATTTGTTCAAACTAGGTGATTGGGCTTATGAAATAATAGGGCTATTCCAAAAAGTAATTGGGCTGGCAGCTGCCTTTAAATAATATAGCCAGCACGAGAAAAGACGCAAGCCCAAGCGTGATGAACGGATACACAGCCTAGCTCACAAAATATTTTCAGACTTGGGCATGGGATGAGCCCATGTTTAACGTGATAACAAACTCAACTTCGAGTCTGAAAGAAAACCAAGCAACCTGAGTGGAGAAAACCCAGAAATAAATCTACTGGGTTTCAGCATCATGAACAACAGACAATGAGTTACTCAAAATAACCAAACACCCAAAATATAAACACCATTCAACTGAATCTTCTAAGTTGTTGTTATAATTTCCATACACAAGCAATTCACTCAATAATTTGCACACTAGCATGATCGCTAAATTGAGCATTCGTGTATTAACATATGCTTCTCTATATCCCATTTACTCATCTTAAATCCTCATTCCAAATTTCTTTAAATCAACGGTTAATTTGCAAAAAACAACAACAAGAAGTATAATATAACATACCCTATGCCAACATGCTTAGTACAAAACTTAGCTAATGGTCCAAATGATAGATTACCATAGAGTTCCCTTTTTAACACTCCAAAATGAGCTATAACAATAACAACTAAAAACTAACTCCATACCAAATATAAGCTAATGACAACTCTTTGTAATGAACATGCAGTGCATCAATAATGTTCAAAACCATGTTGTTTATAAAGAATGAAGCTAAGCAATACGAATCCAAGCATGTTGAGGCTAGATTTTAAACTCCAAATTTCATTTCAAATTCAAGCTAAACCTCATGATAAGGATTCAGGAATGGTACTTGATTACAGCATTACACAAATGAAAAATGAGTTGGAATTTAAGGAGAAACGGCAGCAGCAAACTCGAGCCAGTAAACTAGCAATCAAAACAGACTTGAAACCCAAATTTTGACCCAAAATACTCCCAGAAATCCTTTGTAACTTTCATATCGTAGAACTAAAAGAAGAATCGACCAATTTCCATCAGAAATTCCAAATAAAAATCAGTGCTTTGAACGTCTCAGTCGTTTTTATTTTTCAAAATTCTTTTGTCCTATCCAAATCTGACTTCAACTCCAAGTAACAGGGCCTTTATAGGCAAGCCATTAGGGCAGTCTATAAGAAATCAAATTTGCATTTGAACCCTTTTGGAGTATTTGTTTTAGCTTAAAGACCCTCAGCGAAATATTAGATTTTCATATTCACCCCCCAACCCAGCTTCTTAGAAGTTTCCTATTCTGTTACACTCAAGATTCCCTAGGTTAATTTCCTAGACTACCCCTAGAACCATGATTAATTACCCCTGAATCAGAACGGGTCATGGGTCAACTTTGACCCAATCGTTCAGAACCAAGATGAGTTGGAACTGACCCAAAACTAAAATCGAATTCAGAAATCCAATTAGCACAAATTAGCCCTTATTTAATTAACAAACTATAAGCACCAAATAACACATGCTGAAATTAAAAATTAGACTAAATGATTTACTAACTAAAATTAACCAAACTAACAAATTTAACCTAATCTGATTATAAACTAACTATACTAATTAAGAAAATGACTCACAATTACTCATGCATGAACAAGTACCTATGGAACGAATAAAAGGAATTAAGAAGAAGAGAAGAAGCAGAGAAATAGAAAAACAAAGAAAACTTGAAGATAAGGTAATAACAGAAAAAGGAAAATACCTAAAAGCCTCGGATAATAAAATATTGCGACGAATCTTCAAATCCTCAGATCTTTCGGCCAAATCTGATGTTAATCGTGTGCTCTTGCAAAGAGCACATAAAAAAAATCGGATTAGGCCCGAAATTTCAACAAAATCTTCACTTGGGATTTTTAAGGTTCATCTTCGATCTAAAATTTGAGAAGCTCCAGAAAGATTCGAAGGGAACTGACCCGAGATTTGGGATGAGGGGGTCGTGTGGCTTATGGGGTGTTAATTTTGGAGGGGTTGGAGGTGGCGCCACCACCCTAAAGCGGTGGGAAAATTGGGTGGCTGCTAGGGTTTCAGGGGTGGTCTCTGAATATGTGAAATGAAAGAGACGAGAAGGGGGGCTGGAGGGGTTCGGACATTATTATACTACCATACGCAAAGTTCCCAACCTAAATTTAAAGGAAATCAATGGATGTGATTCAATCAAAGTTAAACGGGGTCGTTTGGGTCAAGGATGAGGTCGTTTGGGTTATGGATGGGGCAGACCGGGTATTTGTGGTGGAGCTGGGCCGGGTTTGACCGGGTCTTGGGGGAAGACGACTTGGGTTAGAAATTTTAATTGATTTGGCCCAAACTGATTTCATATTCCATTGTTTTCTTTTCTTTTTACTTTTTTTTGATTAATTTCTTTCAAATTAAAAATAAAAATAATCCTAAATTAATTCCTAATAAAATTATGCTATCCTATTACATTAAGTAGCTCTAAATAATAATTACCACAAATAATTAAAATCAAATTTAGAAAAAATTACCAAATTCAAAATTAAAATGAAATAGTTCAAAATAAACTACTTTTGTGATTTCTCCATTTTTATAAATCAAACTAATTTACTAACTAGTTTAACAGTGTAAAATTAAATCCTAAATACAAATACAATATAATTTTTATATTTTTATAAGTTAAATAAAATTAAACATGCGCAGACAAATGCAAACAGTAACAGAAATTCTACAAAATTGCAAATAATGGGAAAATTCATTTTGTTTTGAATTTTTTGGAGTAATTCATATAGGGAAAAAATCATGTGCTCACGGCTGCCCCTCTTTGCTCGGAAACACAAAGAGTTTTCGTGCAAAGATAAAGTGACAGACAAATGCAAACAGTAACAGAAATTCTACAAAATTGCAAATAATGGGAAAATTCATTTTGTTTTGAATTTTTTGGAGTAATTCATATAGGGCAAAAATCATGTGCTCACGGCTGCCCCTCTTTGCTCGGAAAGACAAAGAGTTTTCGTGCAAAGATAAAGTGAGCGGATATGAGCGATTTTTGCCTGTTTGAATACTTCGTGGGAAGCATTTTTTGAAAGATTTGACCGCACCCTGCTTCTGAGGTTGCCTACATATCCTTGGCTATAAAGGAATCAGGTCAGTGTAGTTCGGGAAGTTTCGGTAGCTGGGACTACCGTGAAAGTGTGGTTTCACTGTTGATGCTGCTGCTACTGCTTACTAAACCCCTTATTACACCATGTCAAAAATAAAAGATGCTAGACTAAACTATGATCTATGAATTACAAGAGCCTTTCTATTTCTTCAAACTTGATCTTGCGGCTCATGTTGCCATGTTGACTTGTATTCTCTAGGTGAAATTCCTAAATTCCTTTATTGCCGACTTAAATTATAATTTCGAGATATTTTACCTTTTCTTCAGGTGGACGCCTGATTGCCAAAACTTGAGTTGTATTCCCTTGTTTCCAAGTGGGCTCTTGATTGCCAAAAACTTGAACTATTCTCCAGGTGGGCGCCTGATTGCCAAAAACTTTAATTGTATCCCCTTGTTCCCTAGGTGGGCTCCTGATTGCCAAAAACTTAAACTGTATACCCTTGTTCTCCAGATGGGCACCTGATTGCCAAAACTTGAGTTGTATCCCCTTGTTCTCCAGGTGGGCGCCAGATTGCCAAAACTTTAACTATATTCCGTTGTTCTCTAGGTGGGCTTCTGATTTCCAATAAATTGAGTTATATTCCCTTGTTCCCAAGGTGGGCTCCGGATTGCCAAAATTTTGAACTATATCCCCTTATTCTCCATGTGGGCGCCTGATTGCCAAAAACTTGAGTTGTATTCCCTTGTTTTCTAGGTGGGCATCTGATTGGAAAAAACTTGAGTTGTATTACCTTGTTCTCCAAGTGGGCTCCTGATTACCAAAAACTTGAACTATATTCTCCTGTTCTCCATGTGGACTCCTAATTTCCGAAAACTTGAACTATATTCTCCTGTTCTCCATGTGGACTCCTAATTTCCGAAAACTTGAGTTGTATTTCCTTGTTCTCCATGTGGGCCCCTGATTGCCATAACATTAACTGTATTCACTTGTTCTCCAGGTGGGCTCCTGATTTCCAAAAACATGAGTTGTATTCCCATGTTCTCCAGGTGGGATCATGATTGCCAAAATCTTGAACTATATCCCATTGTTCTCCAGGTGGGCGCCTGATTGCCAAAAACATGAGTTGTATTCCCTTGTTTTCCAAGGGGGCTCATGACTGCCAAAAAATTGAGTTGTATTCTCTTGTTCTCCAGGTGGGCTCCTAATTGCCAAAAACATTAACTGTATTCCATTTTTCTCCAGGTGGGCTCCTGATTACCAAAAACTTGAACTGTACTCCCTTGTTCTCCAGGCGGCCTCCTAATTTCCAAAAACTTGAACTGTATCCCCTTGTTCTCCAGGTGGGCGCCTGATTTCCAAAAACATGAACTATATCCCCTTGTTCTCTAGGTGGGCGCCTTACTGCCAAAACGTAAACTGTATCCCCTTCTTCTCCAGGTGGGCTCTTGATTGCCAAAAACATAAACTGTATCCCCTTATTCTCCAGGTTTGCGCCTGATTGCCAAAAACTTGAGTTGTATCCCCTTGTTCTCCATGTGGGCGCCTGATTGCCAAAAAAATGAACTGTATTCCCTTGTTCTCCCTGTGGGCTCTACTGATTGCCAAAAACTTGAACTGTATCCTCTTGTTGTCCAAGTGACTGACTAATTACCAAAAACTTAAAATATATCCCCTTATACTCCATGAAGGCGTCTGAATATCAAAACTAGAACTGTATCCCCTTGTTCTCCAGGAAGGCGTCTGAATGCCAAAAATAGAATTGTATCCCCTTGTTCTCCAAGTGGGCTCCTGATTGCCAAAACTTGAACTGCATCCCCTTGTTCTCCAAGTGGGTGCGTGATTGCCAAAACCTTGAGTTGTATCCCCTAGTTCTCCTGGTGGGCGCCTGGTTGCAAAAAACTTTAACTGTATACCATTGTTCTCCAAGTTGGCTCTTTATTGCCAAAAACTTATACTATATTCCCTTGGTCTCCAGGTGGGCTCCTGATTGCCAAAAACTTGAACTGTATCCCCTTGTTCTCCAGGTGGGCTCCTGATTGCCAAAAACTTGACATGTGTTCCCTTGTTCTTCAAGTGGATGCCTGATTGTCAAAAACTTGAGTTGTATCCCCTTGTTCTCCAGGTGGGCGCCTGATTGGAAAAAACATTAACTGTATCCCCTTGTTCTCCCGGGGGTGCATGATTTCATTAGATAACAAGATTTAGCTTAAGTTCTGTTGTAGGGTAATATGATTCAGACCTAAAACTTGAGTTTTATCCCTAGTTCTCCAGATGGGCGCCTGATTGGCAAAAACTTGAACTGTATTCCCTTATTCTCCAGGTGGGCTCCTAATTGTCAAAAACTTGAACTGTATCCCCTTGTTCTCCAGGTGGGCGACTGATTACAAAAAACTTGAACTACATCCCCTTGTTCTCCATGATGGCGCCTGACTGCCAAAACTTGAACTGTATCCCCTTGATCTCCAGGTGGGCTCTTGATTGCAAAAACTTGAACTGCATCCCTTTGTTCTACAGGTGGGCGCCTGATTTCAAAAAACTTGAACTATATCTCCTTGTTTTCCAGGTGGGCACCTGACTTCCAAAACATCAACTGTATCCCCTTGTTCTCTAAGTGGGCTCCTGATTGCCAAAAACTTTAAATGTATTCCATTGTGCTCCAGGTGGGTTCTTGATTACCAAAAACATGAACTGTATTCCCTTGTTCTCCAAGTGGACTCCTGATTGCCAAAATCTTGAACTGTATCCCCCTGTTTTGCAGGTGGGCTCCTGATTGCCAAAAAACATGAATTATATCCCCTTTTTCTCCAGGTGGGCGCCTGATTGCCAAAACTTGAACTGTTTTCTATCCTTAAAATTGGAGTTGTTCTCAATTGCTCTCCTGGTGTGTGCCTGACTTAAACAAAAATAGACAAAACAATGAGAATTTTCTGCCCCACTTTGGTAGTTTGGTGCATTTGTGAGTGTTAATTGAATCATGTTACCAAATATTTCTAGGAATTTTAAAAAAATCCCATTATCCAGGAGGGTCCTGAAAACTCCTAGTTAGATGAAAATTTTAAATTTAAATTATATCTTCTGAAGGTGTGAATTTCACTAAATCTTGTTATCTAACAAAGTCTTAAAGCTACATCCCATTATCTAGGAGGGCCCTGAAAAACGAAATCAAGTCTAATCCTAAGAGTGACAATTTTTAAGGCTGAATCATATTACCCTACAACAGAACTTACGCTAAATCTTCTTATCTAATGAAATCTTAAAGGTAGGTCCTATTTTCGAGGAGGGTCCTGACAACTCCTAATTGAATAATATCTTAATCATACAAACTTTGAAACCAACTAATATTCTTTTGGGGTGCATTTATGATAGATCTTGCTACTCATTATTGTTTTGAATTTTAAAACAGGTCCCATTTTCCAAGATGGTCCTGAGAATTTAAGGTCAAGCCTGTCTAATGCTTGCCTTTCCTTACAGAGGGTTTCTCCGAAACAAACAAAATTTTCTGCCTTTGATGGCCAAAAACTCTAACGGTATTCCCTCGTTCTCCATGTGGGCTCCTGATTGCCAAAAACTTGAACTGTATTCCCTTATTCTCCGGGTGGGCTCCTAATTGCCAAAAACTTGAACTGTATCCCCCTGTTTTGCAGGTGGGCTCCTGATTGCCAAAAAACATGA